>VZSF01005194.1:1653698-1713778 GCA_013398295.1 Chionis minor | reverse complement strand
GGAATGACTGTGTCTATGTACTATTGAATAGCTTCTCATTTGAATTACTAGCTTTTTCTAGACCCATATTAGATGAATCTCTGGCTCAGATGTAGTGGTTCTGGCTGTACCTTAGTCTAAAGTTTTGATTGTCTCTGTAGGCTTCAAAATGATGATTGGTGTTAAAACCTACAACAGCTGAAAGTCTCTGGCTTTTTAAACATAATTATCTCTGGATGACTAAACTTTTGTGCGCTTTTTGTCGCCTCAGTTTTCTCCAACATTGTAACGTGCAATTCCACGGCAACACTTGTGCTTTTCCAAGACTTTTATAAAAAAGCAACGTAACTTGGGTGTAGTGTGTTGTGTTTAGATTCCTTTTTTTGTTTCTCTTTACTTTTTCCTAGTTTGACTTTATCTAAAGAATGTTTTAAAGCGACCTGCATGGGGAAAAAACCCACATATACAGTAAGATCCCATCAGTATGCTGAATATGTGGCAAGTCTCTAATTGGTTTTGTCGCATTACCACTCGATGTGAACTGGAAGCTGTCTTGTCTTCCTACATTATATAGGTGCAGTCTTCTGGGGAGGACAGAATACTTGTGATGGGAGCAACAAACAGGCCACAGGAGCTTGATGATGCTGTTCTCAGGTATCGAAACGTCTCTTCCTTTATTTGAATACAGTAATATGATGTTCCTTATGAAGATCAGGTTTTGCTACTTAGTGTCTTGGTTGTTTTTAAGTTTTGTAAGTAATAAGTAGCAAAACCTGTTCAGCAAGGTTAAATTATCTAACTTCTCAAAGAGGTGCCGCTCTTCTCTTTTGGGATGTATCTGCACAAGCGTGATAGCTTTGGAATTGTCTAAAACAGCAGTACCTGTTGAGACCAAGGCAGCATTTTATAACCCACTGGCATCTTGTATTTTGCTTTTTTATTATTTGGATCTTAATGTCAGGATGAAGGAAGAAATTTGACCACTGAAATCCAGTATTTCTTGTCTGTGAATATTGGACTCCTGATTTCCCGTGTAATTACAGATCTTGCTGTAGTTTTGCCTTAGGGCTTTTTTGTTACAAGTTCTCATACTGGCTTCTCTTTTGATTCTTGATGGAGGAAAATAGGCATGTCAGCACTGTCCGAACAAATAAAACGCATTTTTAATGACTCCAAAGGGATTTTGTGTACAGTGAAGAGACGCTTCATTTTGTTGCTGGTAGTCAGTGGTATTTCTACCTTTAGAGTGTACCCTCTCTGGGAGGAGTCTCATAACTTCAAGTTAGAGTAAAGTGACACCAGTGGCTCGTGCATATTGTTTGTTTGGTGTTCAGTGATTTGTGGGGGGTTTTTTTGATCTGTAGTTCTACTCTCTAGAATTTGATGTAAGTGAAATTTTGACATTTATCAAACCAAATGTTAGATCTGTATGTACTAAAAAGATACATAAGTGTGTGTGTATGGGTTTTTTTCTAGACGATTCACCAAACGGGTATATGTGTCTTTACCAAATGAAGAAGTAAGTATGGTTTTCCATGTATTTTCTTCATTTTAAGATCAATTTTATTAAAAACTAAAAGGAAATGTATTTCATAGGCTATGCTTAACTAGCCCTAGTAGATGATTGCAATTTTGTGAATTAACTTCTGGCCCATCGTGGCTATGTACACTGTGCTTTAATCCTGTCTTGAACTTTAAGCTTTTGTATTTTTTTTTTTTACATGTGCTAGTAGCAAACCTGGTAGTAGCTACTCAGTATTTCTTTGCTAGTGAGATGTTGCTCACATACTATCAGGGATGGAAAAGTCTGAAGTAGGGCTTGCAGGAGCATGTTTCGTTGGTTGGAGAAGAGTGTTTATTGCTACAGATTAAAGTAACTTTCTTAATGTTTTTCAGCTCAACAGCAGATTAGGCCTTTTGATGAGGATTCTGATATATTATCCTTGCAGTAGTTTGACCCTTGATCTCATTATTACCAGATTCCTATCTCTTCCCCTGAAGAGATGGTAGTGTACGGTCCAATCGCAAAAGCACTATAGGCAAGTTTAAACTAGTGAAGCACAAAAGCTAACCTGACAAACGTGTAGTTTTGTTCTTGCAACAGAATTTTAAATGTACCGTGAAAATAAGTTTTACATCTGATAAACGTATCTTCTTTTCAGACAAGATTGATTTTGCTCAAAAATCTTCTAAGCAAGCAAGGAAGTCCATTGACCCAAAAAGAGTTGGCACAACTAGCTAGGTAAGTATTTTGTAACTGTACTAAATAACTATATTTGTCTACTGTGTTCATTCAGACTGTTTTATTCATTCAAAATGTAACTAATGTAAATTATCAGATAGTGGCACCACTTGCTGAGAATGAATTGGGTGCGTTTTGGGAAGGTGGTCTCCTATCAGGCTGTATGAAAGTGGTTTTATATATGCTTTTTTATATACATATGTGCTTGTTTCTTCCCTACACCACCTGGCTGGGTGTCTGTTGTTGAAACATGCTCATCAGTGCAGTTCTTTCTGAGGAGGAGGGTGCTTCTCTCCACCCATCCCCTAGGCGGTCCAGCTCTCCTCCCTGGTGCAAAAAGGCAGTACCAGTTTTGCACTTGGAATGCATTTAAAATCAAAAGCAATTTTTCTTTGCTTGTCCGTTGCTAGGTTTGTTGAAGATACTACCAACATTGCAGAGCAAGCACTGTATAATTTTAGATTCTTTTCAGTTTCATATTAGACTGGGAAAATATGGGTTAAATGCCTTTCCTGCTATGAAACTACCTTGTTTTATGTTTTTCACAGTACCGCTGTTCGTCACCCTCAAAAACTAAATGTAATGGATGTGAAGGAAGTTAAACTAAAAAGCAGGTAGAGCACCTAGGGCAGGAAAGGTCAACGAAGGGTAACAAAACTGGTGAGGGGTCTAGAGAACAAGTCTTATGAGGAGTGGCTGAGAGAGTTGGGATTGTTTAGCCTGGAGAAGAGAAGGTTGAGGGGAGACCTTATCACTCTCTACAACTACCTGAAAGGAGGTTATAGTGAGGTGGGGGTCAGTCTCTTCTCCCAAGTAACAAGCGACAGAACAAGAGGAAATGGCCTCAAGTTGTGCCAGGGGAGGTTTAGGTTGGCTATTAGGAAAAACTTCTTTACTGAAAGGGTTTTCAGGCATTGGAACAGGCTGCCCAGGGAGGTGGTGGAATTGCCGTCCCTGGAAGTATTTAAAAGACGGGTGGATGTGGTGCTGAGGGACATGGTTTGGGGGTGGTTTTTGGCATAGGTTTATGGTTGGACTCGATGATCTTGAAGGTCTCTCCAACCCAGCTGATTCTATGATTCTATGAAAGAATGAAAACAGAATTGTGAGATATCAAAAATACGCAAGTGGATGTACTTCGGTCTCTGTTTCTGTTTGTGGTAGTACACAGGAGGCAAGTACAGTCTTGGATGTAGTATTTGTCAGCCTCTTAGTAACATTACAGAAACTTGATACATAATCCAACTGAATAAATTCTTTCTGTACTTGAAGGATGCTAGCTCAGGCCATATTTAGGCTGTAGTAACAACTGACTGGAGGAAAAAGACGATGTCTTGGATTCTAACTGCAAATTCATGAACCAAATTACAAATGCAACTTGAGTACTCTTTCTTTAAAAAAGTGTTTAGTAAAAATATAGTAGAGGGTCCTGCCTGCTTCGTTTGCCATCTTTCTTTGTTTTGAAAGAGATAGGTATTTAACCTCTTTAATGATTTTATGTTCTTTTGCTCCTCTGCAACTTTTTCTGCAAACTGTTAACAGAATTAACGATCTGCAGAAGACTGAGCTATGAAGCTATTGTTGCAGCCAGCCACTGCTCTACAAGCTGGGTGGGATTTTTTTGTTTTAAAATTTTTCTTTCAGTTACCCTTACTACTTCTTTTCACTTATGTTGGTAGTATTGGTGGCTTGCTGGTTCACTGGAGACCTTTACTCTGCAAAGTATTTAATTGATTAATGTGGAAATTAAGTCTAATTCTGGAAAAGTTCCCATAGAGATTGGATCCTTGGTTTGATTTTTTTTTTCGTCCTTGTGGTTCTTAGGACTTGCATAATCTGTATGTCTGCCAGTCTTGTAATAAAAAACAGACAAATCCCAGGAGACAGCGCAATTTATTTTCCTTTCAGTTCACTAACAGAATACCTGCACATTTACACCATTTAATTTCCCAAATCACTGGGAAGTGTGTGCAAGACACACTTACAGAACTTGTTTCTTTCTGAATAAGGACCTGTCCACTGTATTTCACTTCCAAGCTGAATTGTAATTCTTATTTGCAGCAAAGTGTTTAGGCTTCTGCACATAACTGCTGAGGCTGTGGCTCAGGCTGTTGCAACCATCTCAGGTCCCTCAGTTGGTTCTTGGTCATAAGCGTTTCTAGGTTTAGGCTTTAACATTGGAATCAGTGTGTCACACTTAGCTCTGCTAGAGATCATATTCCATGTGTAAACTACAGGAGACTGTTTCAGTACTCTGCTAAAATGCAGACTGTAAATTATTCTTCCACCAGAGGTAACGCTGTGTGTCCTGTAACTCGCTAAGCAAAGTGGTGTTGCTTTTCAGATTTGTATTTACTCTTCTGAATTAATAGAATTTTGTACTCCCTGGTCAACTGCTGCCATGGCTTTCCATTAAGGGCGTTGTGAAAAACTATCACTTATTTTCAAAACCAAACGCTACTGTTAGATTTTTAGTAGTGCCTGCTTTTGCCCTGTGTCAGGCTGTGTTATCAACTAAAAGTGCACATAGTTTTATTCAGAAAACTGGTCATGCACTCACATCGTAAGAAATGTGTGTGGTACCAGGTTCTCATTGTCTTGATCAGCTTGACAGAGTCCAGGACTGCCGAGTTTTTGGTTTTATATTCATCTATGACAAATGGTGACAAACTAATAATTTCCCTGTAACAGAAATAGTAAACGTGATTAAGATTAGTTTTCATCTACAAATCCTAGCTGGCTGCTATTTTTTTGCTTTTCCTAGCGTGTTATTTGGGACTTGAGTATCTGTACTTAAATTCAATCTGGAAGAGACTTAAATATAGATCACTTACGTAGAATGCACTTCTGATTTAATAAACTTGCAGAACAACATCAAAATAGTACTGCTTCTGAATAAGTAATGTTTTAATCTGTAATTAAAATGAGATGGTTTGAAGCAGGTTTTCTTTTTTTTTTTTTTTTTTTTTTCTCCCTTTCTCCTTTCCCCCACTTTATCCTCTGACAAAGAATGACAGATGGATACTCTGGAAGTGATTTAACCGCATTAGCAAAGGATGCAGCGCTGGGCCCTATTCGAGGTAAGCTGCATCGCTTTTTATTAAGGTTTTGAAGAAACTCAGTGCCCTTGATACTAGAGGTCCTATATTTTTTTCTACATCTTTATAAGTCTTAAACCTCTGAACTTAAGCTCTTTAGATTGGATTTTGGTCTTTTGATTCTTTTTGTGTCTTAAGAAGAAGGCCAGGTGAAGTGTTTTTCACAGATTTGTGGGGGTTTTAACTAGTGCATCTTTCCTAGGTTCATATCAGCTCTGTTGTATCTGAATTATTACTTGAATAGCAGTCTCCGATTGTGTTGTCGTGAAGTGGACGTGTCTCTTTCAAGTCTGAAGGAAGGAAATACTAAAACAGAAGCAATTTTGTGTTTTGGGGTTTTTTTTAGATATGTTTTTTAATGGCAAAGCTTTTTTATTTTTAAATCTTCGTAATGTTGAATTGTGGTCCAGATGATAGTTGTGACTCAAGTAGACTTTAACCTTTATTTCTTCTTCCTCTGACATTTTCAGCTTTGAAAAAGTAGGATTTTAATGCAAAGTTAATACTGTTCTCCAAAAAAACCCTGCAACCCTAACAACCCCCTGCTTTGTTCTCTTTCGCTAGCTAGTTCTTATGTGTCCAGTAGCCACATCTGAAGGGGCTGATTTTGTGAAGAAAAAATTATGAAGATTCGATGTTTTCTGTTTGCAGATGTATTGTCCTACTGGACAGAAAAGTACTAATGGCAGCCAGAGCAGAACTGTTCTGTAATATCAGCCTATTATGTAAATAAAAGTTGTTGCAACTCCCTTAAATGATTTTGGGGAGAAGAGGTCTGCGCATGTTTTGTGGGTGTGTTTATTATTTATTTTAATTGAGTCAAAAATCCTATAGCATGTAGTTTTGCCAGTGCACGATCTCTTTGAAAGCCACTGCTGGAAAGTACTACTTTTTTTACCCACTTATTTTCTGCTGTTGAGATTGTAAGGCACATCTTCCAAAAATCTGCATAATAACTGGGAAGCAGAATTGCATTAAGTAGCTCTTGCAAGAGACATGGTGTCTCCTAAGACTTTGAATATATTTATTTAGAGTGGCTGAATTAATAATGTGTGCATTTAGGTACACAGGCTTTACTTTGCTGACAAATCACTTCACGTACACATCCTTTTTGAGAAGAGACCATGAAATGTTGTACAGCCTATTTCTTCCACTTGCTCGTGGCTTCATATAAAAAAAAAATTTTTTACAATGTCTTTTAATGTCAGCTTTACCAGTTCTGCCTAGATTCTTTTTCTTGCACCCTCAGAGGCAAAAGTTTGCTGTAGTACGTTGATACCATAACAGTATGGTATGGCAAGTAAAAAATAAAAAAAAGTAAAATGGTGAAGGATATGAGAATGATTAGATCCCACCAGTACTGCTTAGGGCAAGAAGCACTCCTGTGCCTGCCTGATTTTATTTCTGTATTTTTGGCTGAGGGTAGCTGTTTCCTGAAAACTGCATGTTTGAGGGGTAGGGGGGTTGTAGGTACCGGGGGGAAGGCAGCTCTGTTAGGCTTGTGTGCTGTTCCCCATACTTTGGGAAGACGGAAGTAGTTCTGCTGCCACTTCATACCATATCTGCAGTGATGGAGTGCAAGAGCAGCCTGGTTGAGGAACTGGTAAATGGGGAAGAAGGAGGTAAAGACATTATGTACCTTTCTGTACAGGAGATTATGTTGAGACAGAGAGGTATAATTTTTAGCTGTGGCTTTTTTTTTTCCCCAGAATAAAAGTGCTTTTAACATGCTTTAGTTATCAGAAGCGATTAAAGATTTTCTTATGAAACTCATTGATCTTCCTTTATTTTTGCAGAATTAAAACCAGAACAGGTGAAGAACATGTCTGCCAGTGAGGTATGCTGTGCTAGCGGTTGTATTTTCCCCTTTGAGTAGAACACATCCCAGAAACTTCTAAGGTCCCTTTATTTACACATAGTATCATACAAAATACCTAGCATAATTTTTGGGTATCTTACCGCTTTTTGATTACTACTTAATTGAAAAAAATTCTTCACAAATAGTCATCAAGAAGAAAATCTGCCCTCAGATGTCTGAGGTTCTTTGTGTAGTTTGTTGGTTATCAGGCTTAAGCACACCTTTTTCTGACAGTAAGTCTCTGCTGTTCTTAGCTCCAGTGGACTGTCCTAGCTTTCCCTTTGCACTGAACTGCAACTCAGTCTGTTACCTATCAGGTGACATCAGAGGCCTGGCTTTTATTTTCTTACAGTCTTACTCCACCAAATCAATCATTCCCAGAGGTGTTATGTCAAATGACTTATTTTATTTCCACCCCCTGCTCCCATCTTTACATAAACCGAGTCATCCTAGGGAGAACCTCTGAGGGATTTTAAAACAGATTTGTTTGTGTATATGCAGTCATTCACCCAGACCATCATAAAGCAAAAAAAAAAAAAAAAAATTAAAAATTCAAGTAAGCTCCTCACCACAAATTGCATCTGTAAACATCAAAAGAAAAGGAAGAGGTAGATCCTGTGTATAAAAAATTCTGTTCAAATGTGCGTGCAGACCACAGTTATGTAGGGGAAAATGAAGTAAAACTTAATTCCCCTGTTTCTGCGTTTAGCCTTAGATCATGGCTAAAGCTATGATGAGCTGAAAGGACTTGTTGCAGGAAGATGAGAATATCTGTGATAGTTTATTTTGAATGCAAGTTTGCCTCCACTAGCGTATAAACACTAGTCCCAAAGAAACATGGGGAATCTTCTCCAATTGTGACGCCATCCTGTGCAACCTGCTGTAGGTGAACCTGCTCTGGCAGAGGGGTTGGACCAGATGATCTCTAGAGGTCCCTTCCAACCCTTAACATTCT
This sequence comes from Chionis minor, assembly GCA_013398295.1. Lineage (NCBI taxonomy): Eukaryota > Metazoa > Chordata > Aves > Charadriiformes > Chionidae > Chionis > Chionis minor. The sequence goes on along the minus strand of VZSF01005194.1, from coordinate 1,705,646 downwards.
GTGATTCTGCAATGTTAATACAGCTTTTTAAGCTGCTTATTCCACACACTTTGGTTATCTCCCATCATTTCTGGGGCTTTTTCTATATGGGAAATGTCTGCTTATAATCATGTCCTCAGCAAACATCTGAAAGGCATCAGAGAGGTTAGATTATTGGGATTACTTGGCTAACAGCATACTATGGTCTGAATACAGTTGTGGTTAAGGGTGGGAACTTTTCAGGGCCTGACTTTCCTGGTATGCTGTAAACGGATTTAAAAAATCCCGTGTCTTAGTCTTTACTCAGTTCTGTGCCCTTATATGCACCAGCTTGCACCACCTAGTGAAATAGGAAGTAATAACATAATCTCATGGGCTATTAAATAACAAGGCAGACATTACCAAATGTTAGTTTATTAAAAACAGTAAACACTGATAGTCTTAAATTACGAGACTTTTGCATCAGGTCGTAGAATTGTAGAACGGCCCGGGTTGGAAGGGACCTTGAAAGATCATCCGGCCCGACCTTCTGTGGGAAGGGGAACCGTGATGAGGTTGTCTAGCACCCTGTCCTATTACATCTTGAAAAGACCCTGGCACCTCCCTGGGGAGGTTGTTCCAGTGATTGGCTGTTTTCACTGCAAAAAATTTCTTTGTTGTATCAAGATGAAGCATCTATAGAATATGCTTTGTTCAAAGTGAATACTGAAATACTTCTTGAATGAACTGAAGTGCACGAACCACTTGTGATCCCAATGTCTTTCACTTTTTGTTTAGATGAGAAATATCAAACTGTCAGATTTCACTGAGTCTTTGAAGAAGATAAAGCGCAGTTTGAGCCCTCAGACCCTGGAAGCGTACATTCGCTGGAACAAGGACTTTGGCGATACCACAGTGTGAAACACTACGAAGTGCTGCCTGAGGAGCAGTTGGTACCGACTACTGGAAAGCAGCCAGAGTTTACAGGACTTTACAGATCATTAAGTATCTGCATTAAAACTTGAGATTAAGGAAAAAATTATACAATGTGAAATGTGTTCATCAAAGCCTCCTTGCCATTTAGTGAGGATTTACACACTGTAAGTAAGAGCACAATAGGACTTGAGATAAGATTCCTAGCAATCCGATTATGGTTTGAACAATAATATATGTATTTTTTTTCAGCTAGAAGGCTCTGATGATATTGATCATTGGAAAACCTTTTCCCTATGTTGTGTGTGTGGTTTTTTGTTTTTAATTTTGCCATGGCATTAATGTCTGGCTTTCTTCCTGATAACTACTAATTTACAATTGGAGGTTTGTAAACTTTGGTTCAGTTTTTGACTTTTTTATCCTTAATGTGCCAAATAAAACAATTTCCCTATGCAGACAGGAAGAACAGCAATGGGGAATTACGATTATTAAAATGTAGAAAGCAGCTGGTCTGTTATTATTTGTCTTTTTGTTTAGTTGTAATGTGACGGTATTGTTCACAGAACAGTTTTAAAGAAGGAAGACCTTTGATAGCAGAACAGCAAAAAAAACCCCCAACCCTATAAAACCGATTCAAACTGTCTTAAAAAAATTTACTAAATAAAACTAAGACATTCGTTTACTGGCAGTATTTTCTCTTAATGCATTTTGTAACACTTCCATTGGTAGTATGTTAGCTTATGCTTATGGTGTACAACTTGAAGCCCAGCTTATGTTTGGAGAGTAAGTGATGCTAATTGTCAAGTTTCAGAAATGACGTGTTTCTACTCTGTATTTTGGTCTATTTATGATAATTGAAAGTAAAAATTCCATTGTGATAATTTTTTTAATCTACCCATGTAAACATTAAAATACAAGGCTACATGTTTAATACACGGCACACATTAATGTTTTTATATAGCTTTCATATGTTTTGGTTTATATATTAAAGTATGAAACACTCAACTGATCTGCTTTTTTAAAAAGAAACTTCATCTTTGTACAAATACTTGTTTTTATTGTATAAATGACAAGCTATTAAAAAAACCAAACAACTTAAGTGATAGCTTTTAAATACTGTAATAAAGGAAAACAGCTTTGCCTTTACTTCTAAAGGCCTGACCATCTCATTTACAAATTCTGCATGGATTAAACACAGATGTTTGCAAGGCAGAACACTAGTTCCTTGCTAGAGCAGGTTTGTGGGGGTTTTTGGTTTTGTTAAGAAAACTCTTCCAACTTGGTGATAATACAAAAATGCACATTGTTTACCGTTTAAATTGAATTATAAGCTTTGTTTGCTTTTGTTCTTAACAGAAAGTTTTATTTTAATTTTTCATTTAACTTATTTTTTTATTGGTAGCAGTAAATCAGATATTTCTGGAACTACTTGCCTGAAAGCTGGCTATAAATAATATTATATATATGTATTAAAAAAAACCCTAGCTGATAGATGCAGTGTAGGTGTAGTAACACCTAGAGAGGATTTTGTGCTCACTGCATAGTATTGGGTACTAAATAGCAGAAGTGGCGTCAAACTTTTGAGACACGCAGATGTAATGTTTGGGATCTCTGGGTTTTTTGAACTAGGGATGCTTTTAACTGATCTGAAGATTAAAAGCAATTAAATCGGAGAAGATTGTGTTACACTAGTATGCCTTCTGAAATAGTCTAACCAAACCACTTTTAGCCTTCTAAAGGTATGATTCTCTCAAATGTATGTTTGATGTAAATGAAACATGTGACTTCTGTTCCCCTGATTCTCCTTCCTGGAGAACTGAGAAATGCTAAAATATTTCAGTTTCTCAAATCTCGTGTATTGTTTGCTTTGCCTTAGTTCTGCCTTTAGTGTACCATCTCTGTTGTTGGAGATTCCTGGCTGACCTGATACGTATTTGTCAGAAACTTCATAGTGCTAAGCATGAATACTACTGTTTTGTTAGCATCTGCCAGACAAGTAAACAGCTAAGAAAAGCCCTTGGTCTTCCTATTCATAAAGCTTGTAAACTTTCCTTGAGTTCCTTTGCAAGTGAAAACCTTGAGGGTAACACTTCTGGCTTTGAGTGTTCGTAAATATTTGTTATCAAGCTGTTTTCCTCCACTTAAAATTAAGGAATTTACTGGTATTTCTTTCAAATACATACCTATCGGCATGTTACAGGTACCTGAAATGTAGAGGTAGAAATTCCCATCTGGTAAAACACTACCGGTATGCAGCATAAAGGGTCAGAAATCAGAGCTGCTACTTCAGAAAGGAAAGGGACTGGCCCTTTTCACTTGTTTGACAAACTGGTTCAGATCAACAGAATCTGTGTGATTGCTACCACTGCTTTTTGGTTATCTGTTCTGCCCTGATTGTTTTCTGCATAATGCATGAACTAAAGCTCTATAAATTAGTGCTGGAACACTGTACTAAGAACTTAATTTTGTTTTGCAACATCAGTTTGCCCCACAGCTGTTGGATTTTTAGCCCATGACCGGGTGCCGTTTGGTTTATAAAACTCCTTTAAATGTCTTTCTTACGCTATTTTTCTCAACAGTGTCTTTTAAGAGTAATTCTGTTTCCCTTAAGGCATTCTCTCGCATCTTCTGGTTTCTTGTTTTACATGTACTGAATAAGTCTTAGCTCAGTGATTTTCATTTATGTGTTGGATTAACTGTGTATAAAAGCAAATTGGGGGAAGGGAACAACCTAAAAATCCAACACACCCACCCCCCTCCCCCCCCCCAAAAAAAAATCCCAAACCCAAAATACCTGTATTTCCCAAATCTATGGTATTTTATATAGAACTTCGCAATTGTATTTACCATAAAAACAGTCTAATACAGTATCTTCAATTAGGATACAATAAGGAGGAGAGCAGCTTGGATGCTTTTAACCTTTGCTAAGATTGACATTACACTGACTCTCTAAACTGCTTTTATCTCCCCTCCCCACCCCCAAATCTGCCCACTGCTAACGAGTGACTTGACCCACTTTTTTTATATGATTAGGAAGCAGCTTGTCTGGCCCCCTGCAAATGCCTTTTACTGACTTAAAGGGTAGCAGTTAGTGGAGGGAGGAAAAAAAAAAAACCCAAAGCTCCCTGTTTTTTAACAACCTTCTTCATATGTCTTTGCCTCTTTCTGTTAAGCAGGAAATGCACCTTTTGTCTTTCTATGTGTTGGAAGAACAATGTCTTCTCAGGCAGCAGGTTGCTGCTTTTGGTGGCATAACAGGACAGAAAAACTCAAGCACTGTGTGATGCTTTTCCTCCTTAAAATGAAAATCTGTCACGTGTTAGGATGTTCCCTTTACTAATGTTGACTCTCCTGTAGAGTACACCAAATCTGTACAGGTTCTCTCCTTGTGGCTAAGACAAAATCAGCACTGAATATTAAAGATAAGCCTTAAACTGGGATATTTATGCACATGTAAGTCTCTCTGCCCTCTTAGTTTTTTAGACTTTACAGAGGTCAGTGTATTAGAAGTAGGCGTTCTGCCCCTGAGATGTCTTACTGACTCTACTTCAGAAAGTCAGTTGCTAATACAGTTTGGTTGAATACAGCCCTGCAACTTACTTTATGTAGATAATAAGTATGATAGTAACACTTTAAAATGAGTAAGAATGGGATCTCTGAACTGGGAAGGAATTTGTTGTCACTGCACTAATTAGAGGCCATTGCTGATTCTACTGTTAAAAGATTTTCTCAAATGTTTTTAAAATGACAATTTTTATACCTAGAACTTACTCAGACAATTAACCTTACTTTCCGGTGTGGAATAAATAGTACTTTTTCTATATGAAACAAGTGGTTTTTTTAGCATTACTTGCTGTCTGGAACTGCTGCCAAGTTCATCTTGTGATATTAAATTACTTTGCACTGGAAATACTGAAGTCAGATATGCTGGCAAATTAAACTGAGACGTCCGTTCTGCAACCGGTATGGAAAGCAGTGTTCTACTTGGGGCTTCCTTAACCACCTACGGTCAAGCTCTGCCCTAGATTCTCATAGTGCTTTCCAGCCCAAGACATGGATAACGCATAGTCGTGCCTAATCTGTGCTTACCTAGCTACTCCAGTGCTTTAGTGATGCTTCTGTGTGTGGCAGCTTTGGGAGGGGGTGAGCGCTATTGTAGGTTACAAATCTTCATTCACTGTCTGGTGGTCTCAAGCTTTTGTCATGTTTGTAGTGTTGGGGGCTTCTACCAGATAGCAAAACCGGAATGAACAGTAGCAAGCAGGTGGTGAATGCAACTCGTTATCTCAATCATCGTGCTAATTAGAGGCAGTTGCTTGATTTCATTGTTTGGTTCTCTTGAGCTGCTGTTGAATAATGTTGTTTTACTCACCTACGTGAATTTTCATGCGTAGGATGATCTGCTGTTCATCCTATGAGATGACCAGTTATTTTCTCTTAGAATTCTTTTCCAATATTCTTTTAAATATTTTTTTTTTAAATACCGTAGCTATAATTCCACAGGATGAGGAAGTTAAACCGTTGCTTCCTGCAAATACAAAATCATCTTCTGAAGGATGGGGAAACGTGTATTGTGTTTTTCCTGCCTCTCATGTAAATCGTTAACTGTCTTAGAGTGGAAACTGTTTACTTTGTCAATAACTACCTCCTGAGTTCGGCAATAATTGGCAAGGTATACACTCCTCCAGCTGATTAAATATACTGGCTAAACACTGGGTTCTTCAGAGTTTGATCTTTTGATTTGCAGATTGTGGACATGATGTCTGGGAACTATGGTGATCAACCTTGTTTTGCTGTAAGACCTTTCATGCCTTCATAAGACATGCTTTTTAAAATCCTGTTTTAGAGAAGTGGCTTTGGGGTAAAAGGTCAGCGTTCTTTGTAGTTGGTTAATATAAGCATATTCTTCTAAGATGCTAGGGGTGTAGCTCCTCAGTTCTGTGGGGCTTTTTACCATTCAAAGTGGGGAAGAAAGTACTTCATCTAGTATTTGCACACCTATTAAAGGCACTGGAAACACAGAAATTGGGTTTTGCCATGTGATTCAAATTTTCATTCATCTGAAGGGCTAGTCAGTATTTTTTTGGAAATCTGGATTAAAGTGACAGAAACCAAAGGTGGAGACAAAATGCTATACCCCACCCCCATTAAATATATTGGACAACTCCAGTATGGGATGGGGTTAATTCTTGTATTTTGTTGTTTTGAAGCACTTTTGTTTCATTGTTCTTTTAAGAATGTTTTCTGAAATGTTAAACACCGTTTTATTAATAAGCAATGTAAAAAAGCATGGTTAGCAGTCATATAGCATTAGTTTCACAATAAAATGTTGCATTTGTCCTGTTCTTACTGTTTTCTTGTCCGTTTGTCAGATAAAATACTCCTAAGAGCCTTTTCATTAAACCTGAAGCCTATTAAGTTGCTTCTGGTTAAAAATAAATAAATAATAAAAAAAATCAGGTGTTGTATACCATGTAATGCCACAATAAATATGTAAATACCTAATTTAGTTTCTAAAGGACCTAACTCAAGTTCTTAAAACTACTGTAAGCAGAAGTGCCACTTCCTAAATAAATGCGCTGAAACTGAAAGTGCTTATCCTAGTCTTGCTAAATCACAATGAAAACCAGGAGGTTTCATGTAACTCATTCTGGTAGTCATGGTGGAAGTCCTGCAAATAGCTATTTGGAGCCAATTTACTTGGTTTTCCTTGGCGGGGGGGGGGAGGAGGGGAGAGTGCTGCTATTATTTATGAGGTAACAATCTAAATTATTCAATTATCCCCATCTTCTTACTGTTTGTAACTCTTTCTAGCCATTGTCTTGAGGCTGCATCTGGACTGCTAACAATTATTGGGGCTTTTTGTTCTTACAGTTACATCCTGAAAATAACATAAAATACTAGAGAAATTTAATCTTAAGTATCTGTCAGCATTAGGGGTCTCTCAAAAGGCAGCTGTGACCACTGCTTTCAACATGGCATCATATCTATTGCTGTTAGATAAGCAAACAAATCAAATAAAAGTCAATACAGCAATCAGAGAAAAAAAAACCCAATGTTTTGGGTTTATGACTGAAGCATAAGAGCTATTACTGCTTCTGTCAAGCATTAATTCCTTGGGATAGAAAGACACCATTGTTGTTTATGCTGGCTAATTATCTGAAATCTCTTTGGGTGAAGTGCTACTACTGGGAGGTAGCTTCCGAACCACTGAAATTATTTCAATTAGCAATTTTGTTGATAGGTTACATACTCCAGTAGACTTTTTTTCTTGTAGAGGAGATGCTCAAATAAATTACATGAAGAAACAAAAGCCTGAAAACAATATCTCAGCACTATGTTGAAATCTACAGAAATTATAGACTTGGCAGCATACCCTGGACTGAAGTTGTGTGAGACTCATTAAAAGATAAATCTTTTCCTATTGCAGCAAAGATGGTGTGAGACAAAGCTCCGTGCCTAGTTTCAGATGCAGGTATATTTCAGATGAAAAATTGTTTATTTCTGTATTTTAATGTCCTAGGTTTGCCAGAGAAAAGTGAGAAAAAATAGTTTAATGTTTGTTTGGGATTTGTTGTTTGTTTGGGGGTGTTTTTTTGTTTGTTTGGGTTTGCTGTTTTTGGTTTTGTTTTTTACTCAAGATGTCTTTCTGCAAATTTTCACATACTTTGTGAACCTGTGAAATCCAGCCTGTTTCCTACAAGGGTGCATGTGGCTCCGGAACAGAGTTATGCAACCTTTTCCAAGTAATTTTTTATTCTGTGTGTAAAGATAATACAAAAAATATTGTATATTCGCGAAGGCAGAAAGACAGAATTTAACTAAAATCTCTCTCTCAAAATGTGAGGGATTTATTCCAGGTGCTGGGGTGTAGCTAGAGAAAAAAGAACATGTGAATTTCAGGAGCTTACAATCAACCTAATGAGCAAAGTGTGTTGTTTTTACCAAATGCTTTTGAAGATTACACTTCTTTTGCAAATATATATTGTAAGCACAATATGTTCTAATATTGTAACTTCTGTTATTTTCAAATTCATTTTAGGAATTTCTAAAAGACCTCAAACTTGCCTCAGTTGTAAGACGTCCTTGAAGACTTAGTTTTGTTACATGCACAATGCTACTACCAGCTGTGCTATTGTAGTATTTATCTTCAGTGAATTGTAGAAGTGCAGTTTCTTATAACTAACTGTTTGCCTCTTCTGGAAAGAAATACGCTAAGACATGAAATAATCAAAAAACCTCAGAATATGTCAATAATGAAGTAACCAAAAAACTTTATTTGTGGAGCTTATCATATAGATAAAATGTTACCCTTTTGCTCACCTGACTGCTGATTTCCTGGTTGAATATGAATGGAGGCAGCAGCTGCGGTTTGAGTTTGGTTACCCGTCATGCAAATTTTACATAGCGCAAATGGATTTTTTTTCCAAAACTACTTCTGTACACTGGGAAAAATGTCTTCATTACAGCTAACAGCTTAGAATGAGGTCTGAGACACTAAATACATGTCTCATGGAATACAGTTACCTGTCCAGTCTGATAGTTTTTCTTAATTAATGATACTGTGTCCTATAAGGACCAGATACACTCAAAATCTGGAAAATAAAAACGAATTTTTTTTTTTCAATAATGAAATTGCGTGCTCTAAAAATGCAGAGGAATGTGAGATAATGCACACCTAAAATTTATCCAGAGTGGCTGGGAAGCAGATTGGTTTTAAAAACTGTGACTTGTTTGTGGTTTCAGTTGATGTACAGGCCTCTCTCCCAGCCACACTCAGGCAAGTCTTTTGGCATGTTTTACAGGACAGATTAGATGCAAGTAACATTTTTAACCACTTTAACTGTGGGCACAGGACAACTGAATAGACCATTAAAAGACCAAAGCCAGGACAGTGTTACAAGATTGTTTCAAGTAGGCACAATGCTTCCTAGGCACAATAATCTGTCTTGATAAAATATCTAGCTTCAACTATTATTCCTACCTCTTTTCACGTATTTCCCCAATGCAGTAATAAATAAGCTATCATGTGAGTAAATCTTTCCATACACTAAATCCCATGCAGCTGTTTTGTTACACAATTTGCCTTATCAGGGCTGCTTTAACCTCCAAGACGACTGTGGTTCTGTGTTTTGTTCCTAGCGAGTGCCAGTTCCACACAAAGTGATCCCACCATCCACATTCCTTCTGACAGAGACTGTTGGGCACCATTTTGCGGTCTGCTAGCCAGGCCACGCAAGGGAATTGCTGTCACCTTGCAGCCCTCGTGTCCCCGAGCCTCAGGGGCAGTACCCACAGCACTATCTTAAGCATGGCCGGTCTTCCTCCCTCAAAGCCTGCTTTCTGCTTCGCGCCACAACAGACTTGGGGATGGGGCTAGACTGACTGTGGACTCCCCTGGACTGTACTGCTCCTGATGTTTTAACATATTCAGAGCAATGGGAGCCGTTCTCAGGCCTCTGGCACGCACCAAAGCGACTAAATGTTCAACAGAGTTCCTGCATTCGGAGAGCTGCTGTCCTTTCGGGGTTCTGCTGGTGTCGTGATTGCTGGAGGTGACTTGGAATTATTCATTTTTCCTTCTGGTCCTAACATTGTGACAGACTGGAACGCAGCTCGGAGCAGTGGAGAGACAACAAGGCCGTGGCTCCCCAAAACAACCCTATGTGCTGGTGTGCTGAGAAAGCCTGATGTGCCAAACGCTAGGAGAGGTATTGTGGGAGCACGAGAAAAAAAAATCCACTCTGGAAGATGCGTAGCTCACTGCCGTTAATGCGGACGGTAGCGGCAGCGTGGCGCTAGCATGGTTTCAGGTGTATTTCTGCGCGGAAGATTCATCACAGCGGGAAGCGGCGGAACAAACCCGTCTCCTTGTGGAGCTGCTGCAGCAGAGCAGCGCGACGCAGCCCTTTCCTTGAACTCTCGCGGGTAGCGGGCGGATAGAAGGCAGCGGGGTTTCACACGGAATCCCCGTGTCGCCAGGGAAGTTACCGAGCACGAACCGACGGCGGCTGGCAGGGCCCTGGCGCCTCAGGCGCCGGCGACCTACCGGCCCCCGCGCCGCCCGCCGCTTCCGGGGCGCGTCACATCCGCTCCCGCGCGCGGCCCGACCGGTCCGCTCGTTGCCGTAGCGACGGAAGCCTCCCCCGCCTCTTCCGGCTTCGCATGGCGCCGTCTCTTCCGGTGCGGGGAGTAATATGGTGAGTGGCCCCCGCGGCGGGGGGGGGAAGGCGGTTCGGTGGCGCGTGGGAGCGGGGTGAGGTGGGTGGTGGTGTGGGAGACCTGCCGCTGCGGCGGGGCCGGGCTGTGGCGGGGTGGGCCAGGGCAGGCCAGGCTAGGCCAGGGCAGGACGGGGCAGAGCGCAGCCGAACGGAGCTCCCCGGGCCCGCTGCCGGCCCGGCCCGGCGCGCACCGTGGCCCGCTCCGCTCCTGGCGCGAGCCTCACCGAGCCGGCGATGACGTGGCTGCGCGCGAGGGGTTGCGCCCCGCCCGGCCGGGGCCTCCGCCGCGGGCGGCCTCACCCGTTACCCTCAGCCGAGCGCCGCCGCCGGGGCGGGAGGCGGGGGGAAGGAAGTGCCGTTAACGGCTCCGGGGCGCGGGGGGAGCGGGCGCTGTGCCTTTCCGTGTGGCACTTCCCCTCCCACACACCCCCGTCCCGCCCCAGACCGTGCCCGCGGTCACCGGTGGGCGCTCAGCCCTGTCGCGGGGCGGCGGTTCGCGGCTGGGCCTCGGCGTGTTCAGTCGGCGCCGAACCAGCCGGCGAACGGCAGCCCGCGTCGCGACACCCCGCCCGCCGGGCCCCCGCGCCTGCGGCTCGCTTCCCCGCGAGGAAAAGGCATTCCTCTGGGAATGACCGCCGCCTGTGCGCGTTCCGCTGAACTTTGCCTGTTGGCGCCGGGCGCAAACGAGTCGACATCCATATCGATAACGGGCGCTGTCACCTGTCGGCGTTGTAGGAGCGGCCGCTCGTTGTAAGTGCTGCCCTGGACCTGGATCAGGTAGTTCAGGAGCAGGGTGGCAAACTGGGATTTTCTTTTCATATTTCCTACTGCCTTGATTTGTGATTTTGAATCCTTCGGCTTCTGTATCTTGGTTCCCAAATCAGAAAAACGGAGATACCGCTAGTTGGTTTTGTATTTCGTCTCCTCCCTGGCTGCGGAGAAAGACACTGCATGTCTGATTAGAATAGTTTGTTTATTACGAAGAACAGTGTATTAAATGCTGTTTTAACACCATGATGCTGTTATCAACATTTCTCCCGAACCGTGGGACATGGCGCGATGTGTTGGAACGGTAGCGGGCTACTCAGTGGGTGAGGTGTGGGGTAGCTGCCCTCCCACTCGGCGCAGAGCGGGTTTCTCTCTGTTGAGTTGCCACGAGTCTAGGAGCTAGGGAAGCTTCAATGCCAAAGCGTGGCGTCTGCTGAATTAGAGCTTGCTTCCAGGGATGAGCTATGGCTAGCCAGGGTTTGCACGGGATTCTCTTCCATTTTACGGACTATGTAGCTTTAGTACACACCATCCTTTATGGTGCAGTTAGGCAATGGGCATAGTGCTAACAGCATGGGAAAGCAGTGGGTGCTAAGGCGACAGAGTAACTTACGGAAGAAGAAAAGAAAAAAAGCTTTCCGAGATGTTCTTTCATTCTGTATGTCTTTACTGTGGAAAAAAACCCCATCGTGTAATGATTTGCTAGTAAAGAAAATAGTAAGTGCCAGCCTTTTGCCCCAGGTGAGCCACACTTGGGATCTTAATACTGCTTTTTTAATTGGTGACACCGAGATGTACATATATTTCTACAGATACTGTGAAATACAGCTGTATTGACAATTGTGTCTGTAAGTTAATTGAGTCTGTTTTGGTAACCTGCCTGTTAGTATGTCTCTTTGTCTTCTGCTGGCAGTTACAGATGTCATAGCTTACAATCAAACCTTGTATCATCTAACTCCAAAAGACAGCACATGACAGACCACCCATTGCAAGTCCACGAATTTCTGTTGCAAATCAGAAGGGCTTTTCGTGCGGAAGGCTTACTTTGTGGGGAGGGCAGAATGGAAGATGGGTAACGAGAAGCTTTAGCTCTCTGAAGAAGGGGAGCAAGTGGTGTGGTTGGTGAATTTTTCTGGTAGAATGTTCCCTCTCACACTTCCAGGAGAGCTGCGTAGCATCCCCCTCACTCCCATCTCCTACACGTGCGTGTGTCCTCTCCGCCATCAGGAAAGGAGAGGGGAGCACCTCCAGTGACTGCATCTACTGTGTGCGTTTAGATTAAGACCTGACTGAGATTGTTTGTATGTCTCATCGTGTTACTGGCCTCATGTCCACCACATTACAGATGATGCCAGCATTGTTTTTATTTCTCTAATAGGTTCTCACCTATACATATAAACAATATTTTCCTGTTTAATAAATCAGTTGGCTTTGGGTGGGACACCTGCTTTGATAAAGAAAAATATTTGTGTTTTCAGAACATCTGTAGTAGTTTTACTTAAAGGAAAAAACCCCCCACTCTTTAAATGGTATTTTGTTATGTTTTCCAGTAAACTTGAATTCTGAATTATATCTAAATGAAGCTTGATTCTAAGTCATTCATCATTTTCTCTTACAATAACCATGTAAAGTGGCTATCGAAAGATATTGCCAAATTCAATGGTATCTCTAATTAACAAAAAGCTCATTCTGATTCTTTAATTATGAAATAGTTCATAAATGAAGTTTTCCTTTTTGCTACTTTAAACTATGGTTTAAGTAATTTTTTTAATTAAACTTTGATTTATTTTTTTTTTAAGGGGACAATACATCTGTTCCGCAAATCACAGAGATCATTGGTTGGAAAGTTAACACATGAATTTAGGCTGGTTGCAGCAGATAGGAGGGTAAGTATTTCCTTTTAAAAATGAATAATAATAAAAACCATGTTAACTGTGAAAAGTGAAAATACGTTAACTTGAGTATATTTTGAGACTAGTTACTTGAAATTTTCCATCTGTGCTGAAAAAAAAATCCAACTGTGAAGCTGGATTCCGTCCTGTCCATTGTCCCTGTCAATTCGTGTTCTCCAGAATTGTACTTACATTTAGTGCATTCAGTAGAACTGTAAACTGAATATGCACAGATGTTTTGGGGACCTAAGTTCCAGCACAGAGAAAGGAACTCACTAATATAAAGTTGTATAAGTTTGTCTTCTAAAGTCAGATGGTGTGTGCTGTAATTAAATGCAAATATTATAAATGGGTGATTTTTTTAGACCAGAAAAGTATTTTAAGCATGGGGGACAAGTGCTGCTTATAAACAAGTTTTGGGGCAATCCGTAAAGTTAAAAATATAGTATGGGCTTGTTGTTCTGAAATGAGTTGGAAATTTTTTTGGGGGAAGGAAAAGCCAGTTCTGCTTGCATGATGAAGTACTGCAATATTGTTTTTTAAAACCAGATAGATATACTTTTGTCTTGTAAATTTTGGAATATGTAAAATACGTATTTATTCTCATCAACAGTCCTGGAAGATCTTGCTGTTTGGTGCTATAAATTTAATATGTATTGGCTTCCTGCTAATGTGGTGCAGCTCAACAAACAGCATAGGTAGGTGGGTCTCCTATACTCCAACTACATCCAACTGCATCCAGCTACCATGTGTTTCTTAGCTTGTGAAGTTCCAACATACTAAAAAAGGCAAAGTTCAGCACATGATGGAGTTCAGTGGCTGCACAGTCAGTTTGGAAAGTGCTTCCTTTTAATATGCCACAGTCAGTTTAGAGTCGTTTCTCACAGGCAAGTGTGGATGGGTGAAAGTCCTTCAAAGTTTGGAAGGTTTTCCAGACCTGATGGTGATTTTCTTCCTGCAGTACCCTCTTTATCTTTAAGATTGTGAAAAACTAGACTTCTAAGTTAGTCCTCAATCCTATTCCTTATATAAATAGTACCAGTGACATAGAGAGACCCTCACTTGCAGTTGAATGAAGGGGTTTGTAGTGTGGCAGAAGGCTTCTCCGATTCCAGGAATGCTCCTTTTCAATATTTTGTGTATCTTCTACTTTTGTATAGGGGCTCCAAGATGCTTCCCACCATCCGTACTGAAAATAGAATAACTTACATTTTTAATTTGTGACGGAGGTTTTCTTGCAGTTTTAAGATGGGTTGGGGAAGCAAATCAAGTGAAAAATTCTGTTGAACCTACTTTTCACTGCAGTAACGCACATAAGAGATCTCTTGCTTTGGTGGATGATGTGTTACTAGAAGATCTCCTGACTTTTCTGTATTTGACTTCTTAGTCACAGCTTAGTCACAAGCTTTATACCTTTTGTATTTTCAGTATTGTGTGCTTTATTAGAATTAGGATTGCCATAATCAACCTGTTTATTAAATTAAATATATTGGAGCGTTTAGGACATTCATATTATATACACATACAAAAGACAGAGAGACTTGCTCTATCAGCAGAGACAATTTATGTAGATAGAAGATGAAAAAGAGCTGCACAAGAGGGACTTAGAAGAATACCAGTGATTTCTGCATTGAAAAATTACATTAAGTTTTATTATTTGCTTTTTTTATAGCTTTAACTGCTTACACATATTTGACAATCTTTGACCTTTTCAGGTGAGTTTTTTCCCCCATTTAGTCTTACTGTTGATTTGTGCCTGTCTTTGTATATTTCTATACATGTAAAATTTATTTACAGATATGAACACGTTATGTAGTCATCACTAGAGAAACACTACCTGGTTTAACTATAGCTTAAATGACTATAAAATTGTACATCACAATAAACAGATAATGAGAAACACCATAGCTGTATTGAGAACAGCTACTAACAAATCAGTTCAGTCATGGATTTCTCTGTGCAGATGCATAACAACGTAACAGTTTGATGCTAAATTTTGTTTTATCTGGTGGTTCACTTCGAATATTTCCCTAATGCCACAGTCATTGGTTCTGAAGTATCCCTCAGTTTTAGCATCAGGAAACAAGGAGTACGTAATCCTATTTCTATTTCAAAATATTTCAAGAGCTAGATCCTGTGCACTCTACCAGTAAAGTCACTAGATATTTTTAGTATTTTTCCTGTTTCCTAATAAAATGATAATAAAACTACTTTAAGTATGAAAGTTCTGAACACTTTTGATAATACAGTACAGACTGTATAATATAGTACAGACATGAAATATACTCAGTTCTTACCTGACATGCGGATCGGTAGCAGTCGTTGGGAAATAAACTGCATAAAATGCTTGTATTTTTTAAATTATTAACCTACGTTATCTTCCTTAATAAGCTCAATAGCTTATAAAAAGTAGGCATCAGCTATCTGCAGTCTGTTTTGCCTACTACATCTATAGCTTATCTGATTGATAGTAAAACATTTATAAATAACAGCTGCAAATATGCAGAAAGGAAAATGAATGATACAGGCACAAAAATACTTAACTTGATCTGTGACTGCATTAGAATTGTGATGTAACTTTAATGAATCTCATATTTTTCTTAGAATTTTGTATCTGCTGAGTTTTGTCATCTTGACTCAAAATACCTTTTTCACCTTGGGGAAAGTTTTGATGTCGTATTTCGTATTTGTCTAGAATTTTATTTATTTATTTTTTAGTTTTAAGAGAAGACGGAATACCCCTGACACTGACATGTTAGGTTAATTAGTGGATGGACTAGAAGATTATTCTAACTCAGTGATCTCTTTCAAGAGTTTTGATTTGGTGCAAGGGAGAACAACGCTCAGTAATTCTGCAAAAATCAATTCCCAGTTCTTCGTTTTTGTCATCTTCCTTCCTGGTCATTTATAATAGTCTCACTGAGTATATGAATTTAGTATTTTGTATATGAGCAGTATTATTTCCTCTGCTTTTGGTTTTACTCCACACAGCTGTGGATCAGGTTGTGAGGATGTGATTGTTCAGCAGCTGCAGGGATGAGTTCTTGATCCACTCTGATTTAACATTGTCATTAATTAAGAAAGGGCTGCATAAAGGCACAGGTGGCACTGAATCTGGCTGTGTTCCAATTGAAAAAGAAAATTATCCAAAGGGGTCAATAGAGGAAAAATAGGCAGAGGAAATGAGTCTCATCCTAGAAAAATTCAGGCTAGTACCATGGGGATAAAATAATTGGAATTTCAGGTGTTCAATATGAGAGAAAAACATGGAAAGGAAATAGCAAGAGAGACCTATGGCTGTCAGTGAACGGCCAGTTAGATTAGAGCTTGTGTAGATGAATGCAGCCAGAAAAAGTAAATCTGTTCTGGCCATATACGTAGGCAAATTACTCTGTGGAAAAGAAAGGCTGTACTTGGCATAGCCTGAGACTTATTCTAGAGTGCTAAATCTAATCCATGGTCTATCTCTAAAAGAAGAATTTGATGGAGAGCTTTCTTCACTGTTTCACTGGGATACAAAGGAAGTGACACAAATGTGACAGTCCTGTCATCTTGCTTATCATGTTCCTTCTCGTTTAAATGGCCTTTCTCAGGTTACAGTAGTTCTAGGCAAATTGATAAAACACGTGTAAGAAGGGCATTTACTGGATGTCTAGTTTGATATTTTCACAAGCTGTTGCTTTGTACTTTTCATGACTGTGTGTGACATTACTGTGTGTGATACCGGACAGTATTAAAAGGATTTTCTCAAACTACCTTTGCCTTTTAGTCAGGTACTGGGGTACCTGGTCTCATGTGCTCCAGGTCCATGTTCAGAGAAATTCACAGAGTGCATGCAGATTAAGCACTAATTGTGCTGTTTTGTGTCAGGATCTCAGTGTGAAAATGTGTTGCATTTGGAGTTATGGTAAATTTGATTTAGGCTGAGTGTTACTCTATATTGAAGAAAGTTGGTGGTAGCCTTTGTAAGCACAGCATGCTGTAAGTATAGCATTAGGCTGTCACCTGGTGTAAGGAATTAGTCTGGCTACCCTTCCACTAAAATTATTTGCTGCCCTTTTTATGGGAATAGCTGAGACATCGTCGTGCAGTCTCAAGTGTTGTTCCCAAGCACAGCCTTTTCTGGATTCACTGGAGCTGTCATTGGTACAGTGATGGAGGGGTTGAGTTCATGGTAAGACGTGGTTATATTAATTTGTTCAGTTCTGATGGCTGAAGTGTGTATTTGTAGATTATCCTGTTTGTAAAGGCTGCAGTTATTTATCATAGTCTAAATCTCCCCCTTTTTTCAGTTTGGTAACATGTCTAATAAGCTACTGGGTAATGATGAAGAAACCCAGCCCAGTCTATTCATTTGGGTAAGTATTAATAACAAGACCTAGCGTTTGATAACACAACATTTGATACGTTGCTGACTATCATTGCTTGTATCCCCTAACAGCTATGACTGTGTGTAAAAGACCCTAAAAATAAGGAGACCCAAGTCTGATGCTGTAAAGAACAGTTACAGAATAGGGGAGGAGCGGGTAGGGGAGGGATAGGAAAAATAATTAAGAAATGCTAGATTTTAAGCTGTTTGTGAAAAGTAGAGTGTTGGTTTAAAAGAAATTGAAAACAATGCCTTTTCCATAAAACTTCCAATTTCTTCCCATCTATCTGCTCTTGAAAGAATTGGAAATAGTAGGTCTATCCTGCTGGTTCCTGCACAGACCAGAGTGCATTTGATGCATTGTTCAATGTTCAGTGTTTCTAAACTGAATTCTTAAATTTCAGGTTTGAAAGGTTTGAAGTTCTAGCTGTATTTGCATCTACAGTTCTGGCACAGCTTGGTGCGCTTTTTATACTGAAAGAAAGGTAGGGATATGTACCGTTTTCTTAATTTTTTTGAAGTGTGAAGATATTCCAGACTGAGCAAAAGTATATGTATTCTACAAATGTAGAGAGATATTGTAGAAAAAAAGTTCCGATTTTTTTAAAATATTGCTAAACTATACTGCTCACTTATATTGATTACATTACAGGTGGGCTTTAGATGAAATGATAGGAATCAATAAATGTAATTAATCAGCTTTCAAGGAAAAGACTCAGTGTTCTTAAGAGTCATATTTTCCAAAAAGTAAGGTGTTTCATTTAATGCATTTTTCCCTATCCATCTTGATTTTTTTTAAAGTTCATTAATAAATAAAACTTAGTGTTTTTTCTTCTTCTTCAATTAATTCATGAAGTAAAGCAACTTCATATATTAAGAATCTGAATGTTTAAACTGCCAACATATCAGTCCCTCAAAATTTGCTCGAGTATTAATTTGACATACCATCTACGCTTGGAAGCATTTGTATTTCAGGAGGTTAGCCTAAAAAATTATCTTAGTCTGTAAAAAGGAAGAAGCTTTTTTTAACATCTGGAATTGTAAACCGGGGCAGTTTACCTCCCATTTTTCTATTCAAGAGCTCTATTTTCTCTACAAAGGGCTATATTAACAATTTAGCAATTTTATACTATAGCTTAATCTGTTGCACAGACAATGCACTGGAATGAATTCTAATAATGACGTGCTGTCAGAGCCTCCAAGTTTTCGAACAACAATTTTAAGAAATTCCCCAGACTTATCATAGATTTTTCTGTTACAGCTGAAGCTCATTTCTTGTTTCACCGGTGGGTAAAAAAAGATTTGCGTCTCCCCCACAGTATCCCACATCTACTTCATTTGGCCTTGCTTAGTGAGAGGCTCTTAAGTCAGGGATTTCAGACTCAGTATCTTGTGGTTACCAACCACCAGTGGTGGCAGTAGCTGTATTTTTTGGCGTGTTCATTTACAAGCATCAAAAAGATGTGCAGGCAGCGTTCATGGTAGCTAGCACCTATGTGGCACGGTTTGGAAACAGTTGGAAAATGTAAATTTTCCCTGAGTCTTCCCTGATTCTTTTCAGTGTTAAATGTTTTCATCACTTATAAAAACTGCTGTGCTTATTTAAGCAATTAATTTTTTTTTGCAGTACTGTATCTGTCAGTTTTTGTTTATGAATGGCAGCTAATTCTTCAGAACTAAAAAATATGCTTCAGGTATCAAGGTTTTATGGTATGAATATAACTCAAATTTTCAATTATTTTTGTAGCGCAGAGCGGTTTCTGGAACAACCTGAGATACACACGTAAGGAATTATTTTGACGTGTAAAATGATAGTTTTTTCAGTGTCCCTTTGCGTTTCTAATTCTTAATCTAGCATGTATTAATTATGCAACTATATTCAACACCAAATTGGTTTTGGTACCTTAGCATTTGTTTCAAACTACGTGCAAGCTATATTGCAAGCGTTTTTTCAAGGTAGAATTGAAATGTAATGCACATGCTCTCTTAAATAATGATTTAACTATGTATTGCTGCTTTTGCTGGTTTAGTTGCTCTCATTTCGTAGGGAGGCCTCTTGGAAGGCCTGGTACGTGGGGGAAGGATGCTGTGATCATTAATTAGGGAGCTGGAGATGTTGCAAAGATGATGAAGACTAGAAAGAATATGGGGAAAGGAAAAGAAGGTGTTACAGAGCAAAAGACTGGAACATAGCACATATCGTGAAGTTGTAGTTCTATGAAAGAGTAGGGGCACGGGGCGTAATTCTGTAGGAAACTAAGCTTTTTTTAGCTCTCCTGCTGAGGGGACAATGTATTTATATCTTCAAAGGACAGACATATATGTGTGTGCATATAAGGAATTAGTTAAGAACTGTTACTCAACATTATGAACATTATGTACAGCCTAATGTGATAACACTAGTGTATGAAGTTCAGTGATCTCACATAACCCTTAAAATGATAATACACTGCCAGTTACTACGCATTACATTAGTTTATCTTGCTCTTGTTTTCAGTCTCAGTGAAAGATACTGAAGCAAAGTATTTTGATGTTGTTACTAGTAATTACAGCTTGATTTCATGTTTTGTGATAATTAAAATAGTTTTCTTTTCCCCTCCCTAGGGGGCGACTGCTGGTTGGTACTTTCGTGGCTCTCTTTTTCAACTTATTTACAATGCTTTCCATTAGGAATAAGCCTTTTGCTTATGTCTCTGAAGGTATGTGATAAATTATCTGTAACAAGAGTTGGGGAAAATATTTTAATGTTCCTATTTTTATCAAGGTATAACTTGTCTGGTAACTGTCTTAACTGGCAGGTGTATATTACTGTTGCCTCCACTAATATAATTTCATGCAGTTTAGAATTGCTATCCAGACTTCAACTCTAGTTTGCTTATAGGGCACTCTCGGTAGTATGTAGTCATTAATAAACTATCATTTTAATGCTGAAGTACCCTTTATTTTCAGTCTTTTTAATTCAACCAGTGGAGGTCATCTGACAGATACCAGAACTTTGAAGACATTTTATGGATATGTTAGTGGATTAAAAATAAATTAATGTAATCTTATTAATAGCTCTTTTACCTGGGACTTTTTCCACTGTGAAGTACACTTGCAATCATTCCTACTAACTGTATATCGTTTATAGTTATATATTTTACTTTATATTATATAGAAGATAATTATGATGGTTATAATCTGCAACCATATTTGTATTTAATCAGTTCAGATGATTATGAGCGATGGACATTTTACTTACTGCCTGGAAAAGTCACCTTTTTTTTTTTCCAAGTGACAGTGAATCTGTTGAGATACATTTATTCATTGACAGTGTATTGGGTTCTTGCCTTAAAATAAAACTTTACATGTACTTTAGAAAGGATACATTTACTTGTAGTAATTTTCTTACCTTCTTTCTTTTGTAGCTGCCAGCACAAGTTGGCTTCAGGAGCATGTTGCAGATCTTAGTAGAAGGTAAAGCTTTATGTTTTTCAAAATTGCCAGCTTCTGGAAGGCGGTGTTGGTTTTTGCGTGTAATAACGATTTGGATGGGTATTGAGGCATAAATTGTTGTGTATCAGAGCTTTTCAAATACCTTTACCTACTCTAGGTCTGGTGTATGAAGTCTGGAGCAAACATTATCTCTCATATTTCCCAAATATATCAATCTAATAGAAACACATCTTCCGCATAACTTTCCTTTTGAATGTGTTTAGGACATTGTATGTAATTCTCCTTGAGGTGAGGTAAACCAGCTTTATCCTGTACGGGCTTGAACTGCGTTTCTCAGCAATCGTTACCTAAGTGATATATTTTGTAGTAACTTGTGTGGGGTGGGCAAATGACTAGGGTGGTGCCATTTAAATGTGGTATATGAAAGAGGTTACTCACTGAAACATAGCTGTGGAAATTCCTCACCTGTCCAGCAGGAAGCTGGGAAGTCTGTGTCTTCCAAGGGCTGAAGCAGTGTTGCTCATTCATCTTGTCTGTTAACTCTATTGCTTGTATCGGATATCTGAATGCAAGATAACATTGTTTGCAAATAATTTTGTCAGATGTCAGAGATGTTTATTTTAAGCCATCCATGTTCTTCCAAGCACTTATGCTGAAGGTAGCAAAAAATGTTAAGCCATATTGTATAACATGTTAAGTATACTGCAAAGCCCATCTGTTTCTGCATGTTGTGATTTTTGTATACAGTTGAGGAAAGCACAGAATGCTGGTTTGCTAAGCAGAAATGATTTTATATGGATATCAGGTATTATATCACGAGACCCAATTTCTGCAAAGTGGCTTTGGAAGACTAACAATAGGATTGCCCAAGTACCTGGAGTTTCAGTGTTTAAAAAAAAAAAGAGAGAGAGAAAAGATGATAGCAATCACAGATGCTAGCAGTTTTTCTTTAACGATGTGGTAGCACAGTGTTATGGGGGAGGACACAGAAGGACTCCCAGATCAAGACTCTAGAATTACTAATGGTTTTGAGATAACTTGTAGACAATTATGCCAACAATTTTTAAAAAAATTATTAAATTTGGTTGTTAGCTATTTCAGATGTGTTCTGTGGAGCTGTGCTGATTACAAAATACCTGCACCTGTATATAATTATATTGATTAAAATTCTTACAGGAGTAGACCAGCACATGATATCTAAACATAGGTTCATTCTAAACAGAGCAACAAAACGTTTCCTGTTGTCTTTTCCTTTAAATTTTCCAGCATGTGGCATGCATTTAAATTCACTGGGAAGTACAGAAATCCTTTTCTCTCTTCATGCTCACATTGATGGGCAATAACTATAAATAAACAACTTCTCTCAATGTTCCCTTGTGGGTTTTTTGGTCTCCTCTTACTCAGCTAGCTGGTCTCCTCCCTCTTTTTGGACTCCATAAATTAATTAGCTTTGGTTTTAGAAGACTTTCACACCAAGGTGGCAGATGGATTGAAGACTAGAGATATGCAAACCCCCCAAGAGTTACGTATATGTAACAGCAATATCTGAACCAGTAAGGTACTTGTGTTGCGTACAGCTGACACAGCTAACTATGTTATCAGAAAATAGAAAGTAGCACAAGATATGTATTTTAACATGTAGAAAAACTGTATAAAGGTTGGTGCAGTATAATGTTTTGTGGATGGGAAGATAGACTTAAAGCACATTTAAGATGCAAGAGGTAAGTATTAGTTTCAGATATGAGAGAGCATGTGAGGCGGATCTAAACTTGATTAATTTTTGCTGACATCAGACTGTTGTGGAACTTTGAACAGAATTAGAAAGGCCTTTTTAGTCCTCAGAGATCATTTGTTGTTGACTGCAAGATGTATTTGAAGTCACGTGCTGAAATAGTGAGTGTAACTCTTTTGCGTTTTGCAGTAATGATGAACAACTAGCTGACAACTGCTTTTTCTGTTTTGTTACAGTATTTGTGGAATCATACCAGGATTGAGTAGCATCTTTCTGCCGCGAATGAACCCTTTTGTCTTGATTGATATTGCTGGAGCTCTAGCTCTTTGCATTACGTATATGCTCATTGAAATCAAGTACGTACAGTTGTTTATAAAAAGTAACCCTCGTTGTATCCAGTCTGTGGGAAATTGCTTTTTTTACATGAAAGGAGTGATCTCATCAAATGCTGTATTTTGTATGAATGGGATTGCAACCCCATCAATACATTCTTTTTTTTGAAAGATGGGTAGTCCAGATGAGATCAGTATGTGTAATATTCTGTAAGTGTATATAATTTAAATGAATGAAAAAGAATATTCTTATGCCTTTCAAAAATGTGAATACCTGTTTTTCTTTAAAATTGCTCTTTCTCTCTAGCAACTATTTTGCTGTAGACACGGCCTCTGCTATAGCAATTGCTTTGATGACGTTTGGTACCATGTATCCCATGAGTGTCTACAGTGGGAAAGTACTACTCCAGGTAAGGCAATGTCACAAAACAAGTATTTTTGTGGTTTCAGTTTTGTTGCATGTCCTTATTTTTTAAAAAACATAAAATCTGTTTTAAGCAATTGAATAGGAATGTTCAAAGGGGAATTTGTGATGTGCTAGAAGAATTTTAAGGGCAGTAGAAATACGCATCATGAAGTCCTAAGAATGTATTGTATAATGCTATTGGTCTCTTGTGTATTCACACCACACTTAAAGGCTCTCTTACTTAAACAAGGCCAGTTAATTTTTATTACATCTTTTTCTTTTTTTTTTTCCCTCTTCTTAAAGACAACCCCACCTCATGTGATTGGCCAGTTAGATAAACTTCTTAGAGAGGTAAGTCACTGTATAATACATGTCATAGCTAACATTAAATAAGTATTCAGGAATATGAAGGGGTTTTGTGAGTAGTCCAAGAAGATTGCTAAAGAATTACTTCTTAAATATTGTTTTTTAGCTGCATGTAGAAAATAGGGATCTTGCTATCTAAGATGAGTAGTGTCATTCAGGTATCTGGAACACATCTGTCAAAGTAATGCAGGTTGGTGTTTTTATTAACTAAATTCAAGCCACCATTGAAGAGGTTTACAAATGTGAGTGAGGGGAGGAAACGGAGTAGTACGGGCAGCTGTTGATTTACAGCGTATCAAATTGAGAAAGTATTGGAATTTGGGAGCAAGAATTACTTGAAATGAGTTACATACATCCACTTTTTTGATGAATTTGGATGTTTAAAGGTAGCAAAAGTACAGTAGATACGCATTAGTGGCATCATTAACAGACCATGTCCCTTCTGTAGTATGGGAGCTTTTATTTCACTACAGAAAATGCTGTATTATTCAGCTATTTGTAAAAGTACATTTCTAAAAGGATTTGAAATGTTATTTCTAATTTATTTTCATGTTTCTGGATGTTTGTGTAAAATTAGGTTTCAACTTTGGATGGTGTCTTGGAAGTTCGAAATGAGCATTTCTGGACATTAGGTTTTGGCACTTTGGTAAGTTATGTCTTTATTGTCTTTTTAGCTTTTAAAAAAGAGTTGTCAGTTACTACTTCAAATTTTTTATTTAAATAAAGTAATATATTTCTTCAGAAATCTTAAATATAAAAATGATGAAGTCAGTACTCACTCTTTGTCTTTTATTGCAAAACTTCTCTTCCCTTAGCCTTTATATTTTTTTTAAAGCTTTATTATTCATTAGTATTATTTATGTATATTGCAGCTCTGGATTAAAGCATGCATTTTGCAGCTGTAGAATTGCTTTTGTACTTTGGCAGTGAAGAAAACCCCAAATAATAGTAAAGACATTTTTCAAATGGCATATTACTGTAAATTGTCTGAGAGGGGAGAAAAAGAAAACTGTAAACCTTAAGGTACCAAAGGTCTACAGTAAGATCATACGTTTTCAGCATTTCTGGGGGTGGAGGTGGGAAAAAAAACACCTACAGCTGTGTTCTTTAAGTGGAAAGAAATTAAGGGGTTTTTTTATGATACAGAATGATCACACAGAACTCAGCTGATGCAGGTATGCTGTGACAGCTGGAAAATTAAGACTCATAGAATCCTGTTTCTCTACTTCTGAATTCTTCTGCCGTTCTTAAAAAAAAAATAAAGGGCAGCAACTCTGACTTGCTGATAGGAATATAACTTTGTTTACTGTTCTGCCACCCAAAATACTGGATCACAGCATTGTTGGATTGATCACAGATACTTACAAAGCCTCTGTATCCATCCTTACCTATTGGCATCTTCCCAATTGTAGTAGAAACTTCCTGAGAGCTGGATGTGTTTCAGCTGCACCATCTGATGTAAAAATGGCTTAGGTAGCACAAGCTGTGAACCACATTCTGTATTAAATATGAACTGAAAAGGCATGTGAGGGGTTCTGTTTCATGCCCTGTCCTCTTCTGCAGCCGTAGCGCAAGGTAAATGAGATGGTGTTGCTGAGAGGGCGGCAGGGGCAGCCCGCAGTTACACGCACGTCCAGGACAAACTAGTCTCAGTTGCACAAGGGGTGTTGCCTCTGTTCTTGCTAATGGTCCCAGTTTGAGCGTGTCTGCCATGCGTGTTGTCCTCTTGTCTGCTCCAGCAGCACAGTGATGACACTTTTTCCTAAAAGTTGAATATGGAGTTTGTCTGCACTTTGTTCTTCTTTGGGGCTGCTTTTTTTCCCCTGACTCTTGCCTTTCCTTGCCTGCCATCACATGTTGTATTTTACAGTTTGGTTTTGAGACTCACTTTTCCCTAGTGATGATCTTGATGTGTTCATAAGAGATCAATGCGTTAGGAAAGATCAAAATGTATCCTAATTATGGAATGAAGTTTCTCAATTTAGTCAGTAGTCTCCACTGCAAAAGGTCTTTGCATAATTCCCTGCAGGATAACTTACATCTTCTTGAATGCATATCGAGAATATTTTTTGAAGTAACGGTTAACAGCCAAATTATTTTTATCACTTTCTAGGCTGGATCAGTACATGTCCGAATTCGGAGAGATGCAAATGAACAAATGGTACTTGCCCATGTCACTAACAGATTATACACATTGGTCTCTACCTTGACTGTTCAGATTTTCAAAGATGACTGGATCAGACCTACCTTATCATCTGTGCCTATTGCAAACAATATTCTGAACCTTTCGGATCATCATATTATTCCAATGCCATCTTTGAAAGCTGCTGATAATTTGAACCCTGTTACATCCACTCCAGCTAAGCCCAGCAGCCCACCGCCAGAATTTTCTTTTAATACACCAGGCAAAAATGTGAGTCCAGTCATCCTTTTAAACACTCAGACAAGGCCCTATGGATTGGGCTTTAATCATGGATCCGCACCCTACAGCAGTGTACTCAATCAAGGATTTGGAATACCGGGAATGGGAGCAACGCAAGGATTCAGAACTGGTTTTGCAAATGTCCCAAGCAGATATGGAACAAACACTCGTGGTCAACCTCGGCCATAATAAACACCATTATTTATTGTACTGAAGGGTATTGACTTAATTCTTTTATTACCCAATTTTTATAAACATTTGGAATGTCAGATCATTCTGAATGGCTGGGAACAAGTGCATTGTTCATATTCATGAAATGGTTAAATTGCAATTTTTTTCTTTGCATCAGCAGTAGCCTGTGTAATGCCGCAAATGTTTTCCAGACTTACAATACTTTACAGGTAGTTTTTATAGAGTGTCTATTTCTATTCAGCTTTTTACTCACTTTTCTTTATTTTCCCAAGAATGTGTTGAAATATAGCACAACTCTATAAAAGAGTAAAATTGTGACCAGGTAGCATTTTTTTTTTCTAATGAGAATTACTTGCTGAATGGCTGAGAGGATAGGAAATAGCAGAAGTACAAGCCCCAGTTTTTAGAGATGTTTTGATTGCTGTATTAAGCTATCTTTTGGCAAAGTCACAATTAGGTTTTGGTTGCAAAAATCCATCACTGTTTGTATTGTGGCCATTGTGAAGACAATCTGGCATTTCAGATTCTAATTAATTTTGTGAGACCATGTTTTTACCTTTTTATTGATGCTTTTATAGAAATTCAGATGGTTCAGCCACCATTTGCTAGTTGTAGGTATTCCATATCCATCTCTGATATTTCTTCCTTTTTGGTTTAACTGCAAAATTATTTAGCAATATACTGGGAAATAAAATATTTCAAACGTAAGATTTTACAAGCACCTCTTTTTTATGATTAGCCCTTTTTAAGATACAGAGCAGATGGCTGTATTGTTTCTGAAGCCAGTATTCCATTTTTGACTATGGAAAGTATTCTCCGATTCGATTGTGACTTTGTATTTTTCCTCTTTGTATTTTTTCTGTAGTTTCAGGGGGAAAAGTGTCTATTTATATTCCTGGTTTATATCCAGAGTACAGGTCAGTGATGGCTGACAGTTCTTAGTCTTTGCTAGAGTGCTTAACGTTTGGGGCACCTTGGAACAAGACTGCCTAATTTGTCTCTGCTTTTGCATTCTCGTTCTACTGTACATCTAGAAGACCATGTTTCTTCGGGGCTTTTCTCAGAGAGCTCTTCCCTCTGACTGCTGTCTTTTTCTTCACTGTTCTGATAACAGGGAAAGGCCTTTAAGAAATACTCCCCATTTTTTTCTGTTCTCCTGTGCAGTATGTATCTCTTAATTCCCTAGCCAATACCTCCTCTGCACTTTCTTCTGCATCTCTTGGCTGTTGAGGAGTGGGTTGCCCATTCCTGTTGTTTCACTTGCAACTCAGGGTGCTATATATTGGCTTCCACCTTGTTAATCTGTATACTAAGTCTTTCCGTTTGTCCAGGGTGGTTATATGGAGCTGTAGTATCTCAGGGACTCCAAAGATATTAATATGTTACCTGAAGATAATGGGTTTGATAGAGAAGTCTTTCTCTTGTAGAACTGAGTTGAGAAAACAGCCTTCATTTGAATTTTAAATATCTGTGGCCTCTTCAGACTGGCTGAGGATTTATTTTTCTGCATAAGGACATTGCTTTGCTCTGTTTTTTTTTTTTCTTCCTCCCTTCTTTCCCCTCCATTACCTGTGTTTCTCACTCCAGTGCACGGAGGAGGGCGTTACTCTCGCAAGCAAAGCAAGTGACGTTCTGCATGATGGTATCTTGCCGGGATGTTTCGGGCTGACGGTAGTGTCCATACTGCCACTGGAATACCTTCCATGTCAGCCACGAGTAGGGAATCTGGTTCTGTACTTCATTTGCAGCAAGAGTAATAGTTTCATTGCTGTGTTAGAAAACGTAACGATCTGGAAAACTTGCATTCAAAGATTCCAATGAACTTGTAACGATTGGCTGTGTTTTTCTGAGGTCAGTATTAGCTCAGTAATCACCTTTGTTTCATTACTCTGTCTTTATGTGTAGTCTATTACACGTGCCATTGCTGCATGGAGATTTACTGAAGTACAGAACACTTGAACAGATTCTCTGTACCTCTTGGGTGCTGAACTAGACTGCACTCTCTACAGCATCTGCAACACCTTAGAGCCAGCAGAATGTTTACAATATTCTACTCTCGTGTGGCCTATTTGAGAATTGTTCCTTACTCCAGTTTCATAACCAAACACTTGCCCTTTTTCTGACATTTTAAATACATTGTATTATATTGATTGCATGCCTACTTGTTTTTAGTAAAAAATTAAAGCTCCATTTTATTAAAAAATGAAGCTGATCTTTGATTTAAGATGAGAAGGGAGAATGAGAATCCCAGAATTCTGAGTGCAATATAATCACTTTAACAAAATTATTTTTTGGAGTGATTGTTTACAATATATATTATATGTGCAGATGATAAAGACTCTTTTAGAGATTAGAGAACAGCTTTTTAGCTGCTTTATTGTTATGAATATATTAAGTATATTTGTTAAATCATCGCAGAGTTAAATGTCTCCTTTTATACGAGGAAAATAAAATCAGTGTCATCCTTAAATGACAAAGAAAAAGTGGTAATTTGTGTACAAGACTTTATAGTTATCTTTTTATATATATTGATTGTTTAAGTGATGGTCTCGGGTGATACTTAAATCTCAACGAGCCGATGTGTCAAACTCCAGAACTGCTTTGCTGAGTCTGCTACCAATGTAGACTGGGTCCTTGTAATAATTCTACAGAAAGCATTTTTACTGCATTTTGTCTTTTCTAATTGTGTTTTGCTGTTAGAGGATCACAATCTAAATGTTGATTTGAAATGTGGTGAATAAGAATCACTAATTCATATCGTCTTCATTCCTAGTAATAGGAATGCTGCTCCAGCTAGAGAAAAAAGAGGTCTGGTACTCGCTATCATTTCTGTCTACCAGAGGATTTGGCATTGCTACTCCCTTGTTCCAATTGTGATTGCACAGGATCGTGTCACTTGTAGGTAAATGCATCAAGCTTTAGAGAATTTGAGGGGGATGTACCATTACTTAGGCTTAAGATTCTTGTGGAACAACTGCATTGTCCTGATCTAAAAGGAGCTAAAGCACCTACTACAATATAAATGACTAATGTAATAAGGGATTTTTTTGCAGCTTTATCCTATTGAGTAATGGATCTTGAGTTAATTCTGTTCTGTGTTCCTTTCGCCCTGGTAATAACCACATACACCTTTAGGAGGACTCTGACAAGCCAGTGACAGCCTCTTGTGGGTGGTTGATTGATGATTTTTCTTTTTTTTTTTTTTTTTTTTTTTTTTCCCCCCCCCTTGACTTGAGATGTGACAAATACTATTCAAGGAAAGAACCTGTGTAGCAATTCTGCTGATTTGTGTAATTACTAGATCAGTTGAAGTCCCTCAGTTGATTTCTGTCCCCTGCTGCCACCATCCAAGAGGGACAGAAACTATCTGGGGATAGGTTCTTCAACATAAAGCCTGTCTCTGAGTTCTGAAATTATTCTCTGTACTGTGCATGTCCAGATCCTACCGATCTTAGTGATATTCAGTGTTGAAACTGAGAGTGGAAGAGATACCAGCCCTGGTCTTTTCACTTGTATTGTTTGTTTTCTGGGTCTTTTATTAAATGGCTAGACCTTCTCCTACCTGCTTGTTCTCCACTGCCATAGTAGCAGTGAGAACCTTACACTGTGTCTTTGCTCTACTGACTGTTTCAGATTCTTGTGGTTTTGGGAGCTTAGATTCTTGGATTCACATGTTTACTGGGCTGATGTAAGTTTTCGTTCTAGCAGTTATTTTTTAAATGAATGATGGAAATTGCTAAGATGATGACCCTCCCCTTTTTAAGTAAACCCTTTCCTGGGTTACATCCAGGTAAGAGATGGCCCTTTTTTCCTGTACCAACCCATCCTTTTCCCCCAACCCCCTTCAAGAAGCCCCACGGGAAGGGGAGTGGGGACAGAAAGAGAGCCTCTTCATATTTTGAGAACCATTGAATGATAGTACACCAACCTGTGTCTTATTTCTTTGAACTGAGTAAACGTAGCTCAAGAGAACTGCATGCTTAGGCAGTGAGAAGTTGGTGACAAAATTGACATGCCAGAGATTTGGTGTACTACATGGTTAAATTATGGTTTCAACTAACTAAAAATTAGGCTTTTCCCAGTTACAACAGCCCTTTGAACCCACATTTCATAACGAAGCCTATTTTAAATTAACTTTCAAATTCTTGAAGAAGCAGAGTAGCATTGCATGCTGCAAATGCGTACTGCATTATTCAGAGGCCCTGCGAAGTATGAAGTACCACAAGAGTTTGTCTGTACAAACTAAATTAGCCACACAAACTTATGTTTAATATTTCTGTATATAGCCATTTTGTTACTTTTTTTGACACTTAGGAGCGTGCAGTAGGTGCCTTATACTGCTCAGAGTATTCAAACTTCAGAAGATGTAATTTAGTTAGAATGTTTTCTTATGGACTGAAGTAGAGAAGAATATGATAGTGAAGACTTCAAATAGCTTCGATGTAGTTACACAGAAAATAAACACGTCTGTCCAATTTTTAGAATTTTCATTGTATTCTATTTCAGAAGTTGCATGCAAATAGAAACATTTCTCACAAATGTTAAAGTGATGGGAAAACATAAAATGCTTTTGTTTCATCTTGAGCAACAAAACCAGATTGAATTTCATTTTCAGGCTGTCCTGTAATAGTAAAATTTTACAGTTTTGCATTGCTGTAAATACATATTTCTATTGTGACTTTAAAATACATATGTAAATACTGTCTTAGGTTCAGAAATGTTTGCTTTAGGAAAGTGTTAAAATACAGGCCAAATCTGATATGGCTATAACCATAGTTTATTTCCTTTTTTTAATCTCTTTTGCTGTCTTTCTAATGGAAGAAGTTCAGAGCAGTAAAATACTGACTTGTTTTTTTCTCAGTTCATCTTCTACCAGCTTGATTTTTATTTTTATTTTCTTCAGATGCTTTCATCTTTTTCTCATCAGTGGAAACCATAATTCTGTAGGTAGCTTTTGAATACTGTTCTTCTGGCTTCTCCTATTGATTTCATTCCAGGCTAGATTTTTGCCAGAGTGTTATACTAAATTTATTTAATAATTCCACTAAGGAATGTAAAAGCACGGGGTTGTTAAACTGCTGAGTATCTTTTTCTGATATAGGCTGTGGCTTGCCTTTGCTTTTTGATGCTTAAACTGTCTTCTTGCTTCTGACGGTCATTTTACTCTTTTGATATAGAGCACTTTGCCTTTAAAATTATATTTATATAAAACTATAGTTTCTAAAGTGATCACTTGCTTAGCATGATTACTTCTGATGTAATCTGTATTAAACACAGTGGCTTTTTTTTTATTTTGAGTCAAACTGTCAATGGTTCTCATATGAGTGAATGGTGTGTGCTGGGGCGTTGCTCCCACACACCACTTACTCTTCTATCTCCTGTGTTGCAGTCAAAGCGCAATGGAAACCCCCCCATACCTTCCTCTCAGCATCACTCCTCACCACCCTTCTCCATCAAAAAGTATGCAACAAATGATAGGGAGAAAATTGAATTTGGGTGTTTCTCTGTTTCCTGGTGGCCTGCTGTCTGCCGACAAGAGTCCTTGCAGCTCTCCTGGTCAGGGAAGGAGGAGAGCAAGCAGAGGATTAAAAAATCCTTCTGTGTGTCAGGAGTTCTAGCAACTCATTTCAGGATAAGGTGGTTTCGGTCTACCCAAAGCAGAAGTTTATTTTAGTGTAATTTTTGCCTCTTTTGATGATGTGGTATAAATTTCCATTGCTGAACAGTGCAAAAGTTGGTCACAGTTTGTAAAAACTGTAGCTAACACTGAAATCGGGACGCTTTAAGACCCTCCTGGGATCTTAATATATGATGTGAAACAGTGATAACAGTCTGGAAAAATTCTGGGGTTTTTATTCAGAGGTAAGACATGGAAAGATCAAATTCTTTCCAGGCTGAAACTAATTCTAGTTTAATGCTATCATATTTGGCTACGTGGAACATTGAGCCAGGAACAGCTGAATCAATAATCAGTCTAGCAGGAGCTATCATTATATTTTACTTTGCTTTAGTGCTCTCCAGTGCAATTAAATAGCAAATGTGAAAGTGGGCAAACAGTAGTTAGAATGGAGTACGATTTGTTGCCGTTTTGTCTATCACAGGTTTAGATATTCCAGTACAAACACTTGCAGGATTTTGCTGAGATTGTCGATAGTGGTTTTGTCAAGGTTTTCTTCTGTGTCCTCCATGGTATGCCATACTTCAGGAAAAGGGGATGGAATCAGATGTAGGACTGGAACCCCTATATGGAGGAAAGTGAAATTTGGAAAAGAAATAACGGAGAAGTTCTGTTAAGCCAACTGGTATGTCACCATTTAGCAAAAGAGTCAGGTAACTACTCAATAAGCTGACTTTACTAGAAGAGTGTGTATCACTGCAGCTTCCTTTTACCTTCCTGGTTTTTTGAAGTCTCTGACTGCAGCCCATCCATTTCATTGTGTGCTTCCTAAAATGGGCACCTTCCTTTTCTTTGAGTANTTTCTTTTTTTTTTTTTTTTTTCCCTTTTTTTTTTTTTTTTTTTTTTTTGAGATCCTTTGCATTGCATTTGTTGATACTGTGTTTAGGAGCTACAGAAGGGCAGAGAAACCACTGCAGCTCCCCAACTGGAGAACTACCATATTCTTATGACAGTGTTAAGATTGAGCACTTTTTGAAGCATTTTTTAGTCCTCTCCGTAAATGGTAGAATAGGGTGTCTGTATTTTTACACTGTAAAATAGAACCGCTGTTATCCTCAGATACAAGAAACTCCACTTGAAAGGATCTGTATCACTGCATATATATATACACACATCAAGCCACCTATACATACTGCACCTTTCAGGTAAAAGGAGAGTTACATCAGTCTTCTGCTTCCTGATTGCTTTTTGGGGGGAACATTGTTTCTCTCCAGCCTCTTTCCTGTTTTACTGCTTTTTCTCTCTCATTTTTCAGCTGCATACGGCTAAGGAATCTGTTTTCTTCAGTAGGTGTTAATCATGTTATTATAAAAGGTTTTGAGGTTTAGTCATTTTTTTACCCTATCAGTTTCTTCCATGTAGGATTTTGGATATCCCTGGACATGCATATGATGGCTGTATTGGTTTTGTTTGACCTGTGCCCTGCCTTGCAGTGAAAAATGAAAGATTCATGGAGTTGAAGAGCCACCGAGCAGGAGACAGTAACCATAGCTCAGTGAAGAGAGCACATGCTTAGAGCACTCTTGTGCCTGCTTCCAGGGCTGTGTACACGTTTTGCATTACTCAGTAGTTAACTGAGCATAAGCAATGGTAAAATTAGGAGCTGGATATGAAGATACCTCCCTCCTTTCCGAGGTAGATACCCTCTTCATTGAACTAGTGTTAAAATTCCGTTTTGGTAAACCCTTCTCTAACCCTTCTCTTGTAGTCCTTGCTGTACAGTGGGAAACTTCAATCAGAAGAGTTTACTCTATCTGCTACCCCTCTTTGGCCCACCTTAGTTTTGAAGATGCTCTGCTGAATGCTTTAATTGGAAAGGACATCAAATCCACATCTTGAACTTGGACAAGTGCTTTAATCACTGACCTGTGGCTTGGCAAGGTGGCAGCAGTAGTACAACTGCTTTCCCTTTCTTTGATTGCATCCCAAAGGAAAAGAACGAACACAAAGTTAGAGGTGTAGGTGTCTGCCAGGAGAAATACTTAGGTAGGGAATGCCACTTTCAGGTATGTGCCTAATTCCAGGAGGGATTGCAGGCATACTGTGTCCTTTGCTACTTCTGCTGGCTACTCTGTGCGCCTTTCCCACCCTTCAAGCTGACAGCTGTGAAATCTCCATTCTCTTCAGGGAATGAGGAAGTCTAATTTGAGAATGTCAGTTTTTGCAGGAGTTAATGCCTCAAATTTAGACAAGTAATAGTGAGCATTACTGTAATTTTGACAACAGATCTTCAGAGATTTTTGTAGTCTTTGAAGATATGATCCTTGAGTGTTTCACTGTTCCTAGAAATAGTAACTAGCTGGTTAGTGTGATATGTAGTGAGAACCTACTGGTTCAGAATTATCTTTGTAGGACACTACTGCTGACAGAAATTTCTATTATCTCTGTGCCATTGGAGCTGTGCTCATGCAAAATGAAGATGGGTATGTTTTATCACTGCTTTTTTTCAGGTATGTTTTTCAAAGCTGTGACTGTTGGCCTGTATGAAGTTGGATTTGGAAGCCCCAAGTTGGGGCAAATAAGCTTGAAAAACAGGATTGTATGCACTTGCTCATTCACTAAATGATGCATTTGTTACTGAACTTCTACTTCAAAATATAAGAGCTTCCGGTACCTCTTAATAAAAATGGAACGTGGTCATCTTCAACCAAGCCTCGATGTAAAGTAGTCTGGAAATACTGCCTTTCAACAAGGTGATTCTTCAACAGATTCATGTTGTGTAGCTCTTGCTCTGTAATTTACAATAAAAATGATTATTACAACTTTTAGACAATATAGGGCATGTTAGAACATTTGAATTATTCTTCCTCTCACATGGAAGCTTTTTCCATCAAAGAAGAAAAAGGAATTAGTGACTGTCTTTTGCATTTGTTTAGTACTTAGAAGACCTCAAGACTTGAGGACAAGGTTTGACAAGGCCAAGGGTAAGGTCCTGCAGCTGGGTCAGTCTCCATACCATCTGGGGAATGAAGGGATTAGAGCCACACCATGGAGGAGGAAAAGCCAGAAATGAGCCAGCAACACACATTGACAGCCCAGAAATCCAGCTGGATCCTGGGTGGCATCACTGGCAGGGCGAGGGAGGGGATTTGGCCCCTCTGCTCTCATGAGAGCCTGCTGGGAGTCCTGCATTTGGACTTGGCAGTGTTAGAATTATGGTTGGACTTGATGATCTCCAAGGTCTTTTCCAACCTAAATGATTCTATGATTGGTGCTGTTAGCATAGTTTTACAGAAGTGAAGCAATTCCCAAGAGTCACATAGTGACAATCAGTAATAGAATGTTTCATGGCTTCCAAGTGTCTGGAAATCTTCTTCAGTTATTTCATTAATTAAATATTAAAAACTTATAGGTTTAAGATGTACCAAATTTATCATTTACAATATTAAATATTGTAACTGTAAAACAAAAGTAATCTACAAATCTGATCCATAAGACCTAATAAATTCAGAAACTACAAACTAAATTTTCAAATTCATCAAAAGCCCATACCCCTGTCCTTACCAATTGCTTGGAGCCTCTGAAACCATCGAACAGTGTTTGGAAAATAATTGGGAAAGACTGGGTTTGGTGCACCAATTAAATCCAGTAGTACAAGTAGGTCCTGAGGAAGAAAGAATCTTTAATACAGAATTTTTTATTCCATCTACAACGCCAGCAGCAGCAATAATGAAACCTCTTGGTTCCTTTGTAGGTCATGACTAGGTCTTTGATAGCTCTGGACGAAGATCTGGCTTTTCTACCATAGTGCCTGAGAAGAACTCATTAGCAGAACTCAATTCCAACCTGATGCATTTTGCTGTCTTTCTGAGGAGTAAAAAAGGTAGACCGTTTCTCTGTTCCTCAAGCTAAAGCAGGATGCATTGCTTTATTTGCAGTTTGTGTGTTATATCCCTTTAAAAGAAAAACTATGGTAGGTGGGGAGAAAGAAGAGGAAATTGCTGCTTCCCCAGAGAACAACAAAGTCTGTCAAGGGAAAGACATTTTATGAGTCACAAGATACAGTGACAGAAGAAAAGTGTCTCAGCAGTGAGTAGGGAAACTGGAAGGCAGGAGGGAGAAGGGAGCGGACAACCAGAATGTTAGTAGGAATCAAAGGGAAGCAGAGAGTTTGCTGTAGCTTAACACTGAGCTAGGGGAGAATAGTTCATAGACACGTCCATGCTGTTTCCTAATCACCTTGAATTATCACTCTTGAAGAAGGTGGGTATCCTAGTTTATATTCTAATAAATTTGTGTGGTTTGATTTTTTTCTATGACTCCTCCTCATGCTTGCGTGGAGAAAGACTAAGCAGATTGACTGAGAAGGTCTTGCCAACTCTCTATTTTAATACATCTCATAATATTTCCACAAGTCTGCTTCT
Organism: Chionis minor; assembly: GCA_013398295.1. Taxonomy (NCBI): domain Eukaryota; kingdom Metazoa; phylum Chordata; class Aves; order Charadriiformes; family Chionidae; genus Chionis; species Chionis minor. The sequence goes on along the minus strand of VZSF01005194.1, from coordinate 1,669,578 downwards.
TCCTTCAACTTTGATGGTCCTCATGGTTTCTTGGGAATTTGGCCAATTACTTACTCATTAAATATTAAAAAAAGTGCAATTTACTATTATTCATTAGGGAGGTGAAAGCCACTTACTATGCCTTGCAGCTGATTTGTGGTTGTTGAACCGGGTGGATGTGGAGTAGATACCATTTTTTGAGCTAAGTGTTGAGATCCATAGAGGGAATCGGAAGGTGACCACCGGATAAAGGCTTCTTCACCATCAAAAAAAATTAGCTGAAGTGAAAGGTCTGGTCTTGACGTTGAGCTGGTCTGTCGGAGCAATTTAAAGGTAACTTAACTGATTCTGGCCAGAACATTAAATATAAAGAACAGATACTGTAGTCATATAAGCAACATCAGTAGGGGTATATTTCCAAGGTACCCTCTGCAAACCTTCCTGTGGCCGTTAAACACAAGTCATGGTGTAATAGTGGGAGCAATCAGTCACTATTATTTATCTAGCACACTGGCACGTTCTCCAGTCTGGTATCATTTGGTTCTGGTTAAAAGTTTCATTTCTGACTTTAGTGGACATGAGCTGAGTATGTTGAGGCAGGTCTGCAAAACCAGGCAGCAGAAACATGATCTCAAATAATGAGGAGACATGTCAGCAGCAACACCTGATCTGAGTGTGAATATTATTACGTGATAGTGCCACAGAGGAGCAGTATCTCTGCTGCAGTTGTGCATCAGTGGAGGTGAATTATGTGTTTTAAAGCTGACTGCTCTTTGAGCAACAAAGAGCCGTCAGTCATGAGAAGAACGACGCTTTCTTTTCCTTCAGAGGGACTCGCAACCACCCGCTCAGGCAACTTTACCCTAAAACCAAAGCACAGAGAGTGGAGTAGATACTCCCTCCCCTTTCAACAACCAAAAATATCACAGCAGTAAAAACTGAGAATATATATGATGTATTTAAGTTCACAAAGGAGACATCTGTGTGAAATTTCACCTCAGTGTAGGAGTCTTTTTTTTCTCTCTGTTTACTAACTGAAGCCTTGTTTGCACTGGCAGCATTTCCTAATAGTCGACAATATGGCTAAACTCAGCTCGATTCCACTATATGAAGAGTTTGGGGAACTGTAGTCTTGGCAGCTGCCGTAAATATTTTAACCCCTCTGTGAATTAATGTTACCTCAAGTGAAATTGCATGATGTGGTTAAAAAGGTGGGGTCACTGACAACAGTCATGTCCTGTATGGGCTACAACTCCCAACGAGCTGGAGCTGATCCAATATAAACAGTAGTGGAAAATTTCTATAAAATGTCACTCACGTAGGCAAGATGATATTGATTATGCTCACAGTGATATATGGATTTCTCTAATGGCAATGCTTTGCTGCCCTTTGTCCTTTGCACAAGACAGAGCTCTTTTGATAGCAGTCATTTTCCATTACATTCTGGAGGAAACTGTATTAATGTCATCTGAATTTTAGAAAGTAGTATTTGTAATTATTATTATTACTACTGTTTAACACATTACCAGGTCTGAATAATGTAGAGAGATGTCTTTGCCCTTAATTTTAAACTTACTCTATATAGCTGCAGAAACATCAAGATAAAAATCACAGCTTCAAATCGAAGTATAAATAGATTTGGCTGAAAACATAACAAAGTCTGTTATGCTACTATGAGCAGAGCAAAAAGGTCATAGCTAATGTATTAAGCAGATGGATTCCAAAGTATATTTTGTTAACAGACTGTACAAATGGTAGCCTGTGCAAAGTAATTAGACTGCCTTTTTGTCAAATGCTGTCATCTTACACGATAAAACCATTTAATCAAAAAATGATGTATTACTTGTGAAAAATTAGTCTTTAAGTCAGTGTGCAGGTTGTTCCATAAATAACCATCAGGCAAATTTATTTTAAATGAAGCTTCTAAATGAAAGCATCTGTATTGCAGGAGTTCTTTTTTTGTGAGTAAAAACAGTAGCATGTTCTTAATCTTCTGATAATTAAATGTTATGTTGTCAGAAGGTGCCAAATCAGTTTCTGGAAACAACTGCTGACAAGTAATCTTAGTACCCGAGCTGAGTGTGTTCCAGACACTTTGTAAAGCATTTGAGACCTTTTCCTGTTGAAGCTCCGTTACTGTAGGAGTATTTTTCTGTAAATAGTAAATACTGAACCAGTAGATGGCACTCACGAATCTGTAATCCTACAAGTTTGTAGGATGTACAAGCTTTTAGTGTTAGTAGGATCAATAGATTTTTGCGCCTAGCAATGGCAGCGCTTTGAAGCAGATTTTCATAGCATAGATGACACTGACTGATAATACTGTGCCATTATTTGTCTGTTTTCCTGTACTTGGCCATCCTTCATTTCATAAATAAACTATTCAAATTGATAAAGGAAAACAAGAAAAGCTTGAAATTGTTTATGGGATGGAGGGATGTAACTCTCCTGCACAGCAATTAGTTCATCCATCTCCCATAACAGAGTACAAGTGAGGCATTTTAAAAATGGAAGATTTGGAAAGCAACAGAACTTTGTCTATGACCTTAGATGTTACTGGATATGATAGGAGCTTCTGAGTAGGGTTCCGTACCTTTTAAGTTTGGAAGCAGGAATATATCTTGCCAAGTCTATGAAACATGTATTATTCATGCATAAATTGTTATTTTTATGTAGCATATATTTTTTGGATAGCCACTCTTTGCATGAGAAGTTTTGATGTGATAATGTAATTTAAAGCAGTAGATACAGATCTCTGTGCTGTTCTTCTTGAAGTCAATGGGAATTTTACTCCAGGCACAGCCATCAGAGAATCAGGCACGCGGGCTGTGAGAGAGAACATGGAAGTGCCCTAAGGCCTATTGCTATTGCAAAACCAAAATGAAACAAGCAAACTACCTTGATTAACTGAAGCCTGTTGTCCAGGGCACGTGCCAGCTCCAGTATCATAGCACAAGGCACGGCTGAATCAGTTGCTCCTACAAACACTCTCTCCTGCCATTGTTGTCCAAAGAATTTTGAGTCGTAGTGGCAAGCAAGTACTAGATGGCGTTTTGCAGAGGGGTTGAGGGTGCTGATAATATTTGAAAATGTTTGATACCCATACGGTGTGTATCTCTGAAATGTATCTTCTTCAATTTCCCAACCAGCCTGTAATCTTTGAAGGCGGTGCTTGATGTGCTGCAATTAAAAGAAAAACCAGCAGATTAATGTTGCTTGCTTCAAAAGGTGTTGCAGAGAAACTGTCATTAGCTAATTAATAGTGGCACTTAAGCTTATTTCTGTAAATTTACGGTATTTTTAAAAGATAAATTTTATAGCAAAAAATGTGACATCATATATAAAGTAAGAAACATCTTTGCTACCTGAGCCTCTGACAGGCTCACTTGCTTTTCATTTCTCCCTTTTGCCTCTTGTCTTTGGAGTCTGAGGGTGCTTTGAATGATTGCCCATTAACGTGACATATTAAGATACTGATCTCTGAATTTTCCAGGCCACTGTTTTTTCAGGTGTAACCAGGACACATTGAACGTTTACATTTTCAAATCTGAACTTGATTGTGTCATTAAATTAAATGTCAGAACTGGCTGCAGAGAACTTGTTGTGGCTATTTTGACAATTACCACACACAGATGCCACAGCAGTATAAAAAAAATGCTGTTTGGTTTTTTTAACTTCTCTGAGAAATCTGCCTTTCAGGTGGCATAAGTTGTTTACAAGGCTGTTAGAGACAGTCTGATTCCTTTAAAGAAAGAATTAAACATTTCAAAATAATCTTTTAAAAATGAAATCTAGTAAGTGTAGCTCCTGCAAAGATAAAAATGAACAACTGGAAATATATAAAAGAGATCATTTGAGGTAACTTCCTACCTAAAGAGAATACCTCTAACAACCCCAGTTATACTTAGTACAGAGTTCTGGCTAACTCTTATTAGAGGGCCATCTCTGTTGAGCAACTTATTTTTATGGGTCCTTACAGAGCTTCTTCAAGGCAGATTCCTCTCTTTAAATAAACATTAGAAAAAGCCTCTAAGGGGAAAAAAGAAAATAGTTGTTGAAGACTTGTCCTGCTTTTAGTGAAGTCAGTGGGAATATTGCCATTAATTTTAGTGCTACAACAAACTTCCATTTTGTTTGTGGTCACCCTCTGAAAGCTTTTATGGCATTGTATGGTCTATCCACTATCTGTAGGCTGAGCAAAGGATGTCTGTTATGGATTAAGAGGAATATATAAGCCTGGATGGAGTTCCCAGTGTGCACGATCTGTGACTGCCTTCTCCCTTGAAAGAGTCTGATGCATCTGGTGTGTCTTAACAAAGAAATGTCCGTTTCAAACTCCATTTTGCTTTGACAATGCAGGACTCTTCTTTTTTTCCTTTGGTGGGTGTCTACTTTAGTACATGCTGTTACCTTGTAACAGAATGATCCTGTTTTGAATATTATTTGTGGTTTTCTACCATAGGCTCAGCTGGGGTTTTTTTGTGTTTTTCTCACTTTTCCCCATTTCTTTTAGCTGCCTTCCAGGGTATTGCTAAAGAAACCCCAAAATTAAATCGATAGAGACACACGTGTGTGCATGCACACACAAGGCATAAAAAAAGATGCATGTTTCCAGTCTACCAGTTGCAGAATGGCAAATAAACTTATTGTAGTTAGGGTTATCTTGGAGCTGTTGAGTCACTGCTTAAAAAGTAGATGAAGGCTAGCGCTATACTTAAACCAGCGCTGTGCTTTGTCATGTCGACCGTCTGGGCTGCTGGCCAGTTTGGGCCCCTCCGATCCCTTTTTGTGTTGATTTACCTGTCTGAGGCAACACTACAGGGGGGTTTGTCAGCACAGGACGTCTCCAGAAAAAGGAGGGGGGGTCCCCGTTATTTGTTTCATCCCCACAAAGGGTCCCAGGGTGTTTGAACCAGTGGCTAAAAGCCTGCACAGGTGAGGAAATGGACAATTGTTGTGTTGTACTTTAGGTGCCAAACCTGAGGTGATCTTTTTAATTTAAAACATATATTTGAATATGGATTTTTTTTTTTTTCCCATCGTGCTATGCAGCCTTGGAAAATAACGTCGGCTAAAGTGCAAGCTGTGTCACGTAGGCTCTATGCAGTCTAGACTTGAACAATGATAGAGTTCATCCTACCGAATGAAAGGAATGTGTCTGTCCCCTTAGCGGTCACTAAAGGCACTACCAGAATATAAATAATAGATGTTCTTAGAGGTTTTCAGGAAACGTTGTCTTACCTGTCGTACGACATAATTTCCTGGTGATCCTGAGTACCTTTCTATCAGGAAAGGGCGCAAATCATTCTCCCACATTTCAGAAACATCTGTGTTTGCTGCAACTTTTTGAATAGCATCGGAATGTAAAATTCTTGGTTGGTGAGAATACTGTAGAAGGGAGAAAAAGGGAAAGATTGCTATAGCTGTAACTATTATGAGATCTTTTTAACCAGAGTTTTCTTCAGAATTACAGTAAATGTGATATATTGTGCCATTTTGATTTACTGACAACAAAAAAGTAATCTTAAGAAAAGCTTTTATCTCAAAAAGTATTGACATTTTGAAGTTCTGTGGCTTCTGTATCTTTGATTTCCATGCAAAATGCCCTAGTGTTAAAAGCATGGGAGAAATTTTTACCTCCGAGCCATAAAATCTCAACCCGATTGGGTTCTCTCTTTTCTAATACCTTAATTCTACACACATAGTCATGTCTGCAGCCATGCGTATGTGGTTTCCATTGGGACAAACACCAGAAGCTTTGTTTTTAGTAGTAGTACTTAGCTTTGCGCTGCGCTTACGTTATGAGATGTAGTGCTGCAAAGAAAAGCATAAGCTTGCTCAGTCCCAGAAGGAGTGCAGCTGTGTCATTGTGGCTCTGCTGGCAGAGGTAGAATTGGTGTGACTACACGGCACAGTGCAGCTCATTTGGGCTAGCTGGGGTATACATCAGCTTTGTGACACATGGGTTAGCCTCAGAAGTGGCAGCTTGTCTCCTGTGGCAGCAGCTAGTAGTGCTACCTGTTTCCCAAATGGCTGCTTTTCTGTTGCCTAAGCATGGATCTTTAATGCTGTTTGAGATGACCTACTGGAGGCATCTCACGGGGCTGGCAAATATGTCAAAGACGTGCAAGAGCCCTGCGCTGTTCGGGAGTGGTAGCGGAATGCCAAGTGGGATCCCCACGGACATCTCAAAAGCACCTTTGGGCACCTAATTTGAACCTACCCAGTCTGTAGCAATTGTCTTCTTGGGAATTTCCTGTGTCACTCCTGTTGCTATAGATCCCTAATTTAGGAACTATCATAGGATGCTCCTGTCATATCCATTCCTTATTTCTATCATAGAGGCTTCCCTCTACTCCTTTCCCCCACTGTGAGAGATCCTGGTCTGTTTATCTGTTCTTTGATCAGAACTGCCTTACGTGATGGATCAGGTTTGTTGTCCCTCAGTGTTCCCTGTCTACCTCATTCTTTTTGGGATGAGGAAAGGGAAGGGAAACTGGAACATGAATGCGCCATAGTTTATAGCGCAGGATAATGGTATTTTCTATTTTATTATTTTCCTTTCTAAAAACTGTTTAACAACTGACTTGCTTTTGGGCTGCTGCTCCATCGAATTGACTTTTTCACAGTTGTATTTACTCTAACTCCATCATTGTATACTTTAATGAAAAACAAAAATAACATTCCCCTTCCTCTCCCACTCAGTCATGTGTGTCACTTCACATTTGTCTGAAATGACTGCTGAAATTCATTACCTGACCAGAAAGTGTACCAAGCTTGAGATCTTCTGCACTCCTGTATAATGACCCTCAATCTTAATTACCCCAACTGACAAATACTGTTAAAAAATGGGGTTTGCCTCACTATTTGTCTTCTTTTCTACTTCATTTATGTGTGTGCTGAGCAAAGCAGGCAGAAGCACAAATATTTTCTAGACTTCACTGTAAGTATTTAATTCTACCCTTATCTCTTTTCCTAGCTGTTTATCTATGTGTGGACCTTTCCTCTAATTCCATTTCAGCTTGCTTAGTGAAATTAAGTAGACGGGAGACACAAAGACACTGAATCCTGTGATGCCAGTTTTAATACCGTGTTTAAGTATAAAGCTGAATTTTAAGACTGTAAGGACACCAAATTTTAGGCTGTGCAGTTAACATTTTTAATGCTAGCAAATTTAGACATGGGTTGAAGAAAACCCACATTTTAGAAGAAGAACTTTTGCAAGTTTGGAAATTATATTGTAGAAGATGCATAAAATATCATTTGAAAGACTAAATGTTTAATATGGTGGATTTTACAGCAATGTAGAAAAGGCACAGACAAGAAAAAATGTCAGGGAGCCGTTCTGTTTAGGAGGAACAGGCTGAAAGAGGAAAGTCCAAAGCTACGCGCTTCAAAAGAGTGTAGGAGGATAATTTAATTAAGGAAGTTCAGAAAATATGCCTTCAATTGAACAAATGAAGGGCTTAATTAGAACATAGAATCATCTCTCTTCTAACATAGAGCATGTCTGGTAATTGTGGTCATTGAATCGCTTTGCAAAGAAACATTATTATTACTGAAGTACAAATGTATGAAAACACTTCAGAAGAGAGGAATAAATTCCCATTTCTAATAATAGAGATATCTTCAAATTTGGGAAGTGAAAGGAATTACAAAACTGGTCATGAAATAAAAGAGAAGCGGAATGAGATCTGTAGGTGGCTCAGGCCTTACAGTGTTGGTCAATCTCTCTTTCCTCCATGGCCACAGCAGGGAGGCAGAACAATGTATTTTTGACAGGGCTACCACTAATCTGCATAAAACCACAAGATTTCAACTTCTACAAGTAGCCCACGCTTACCTTGGTTTTGGTATATTTCAGCTTGGTACCATTGGATTAGCTTCCAAGAACTCTGAAGTTTAGGACTTCTCTGTGAGAGGAAGAGGGGAATGTCTGTATGCTTTAAGACTTGGAATTTTTGACTCACACATCCCTTTGAGAAGGATGCGTTCCGTGTGTTCCTTTGAGAAGGAACAAAAGTTGTCAAGAGACAAGAATTTGATGAGGAAGAGGAAGTGGTTCTTGGTTGATGTCTGAAGGGGCAGAGGAGTTTAGATGCTACGGTTCTGTGGTTAGATACCGCTTACATCATTGGCAAGTAGATATCTAACTGGAATGGAATGAGGTAAAAAGCCTATTGATGTGGCTCAAGGGGGCTGAAAAACGGAGCACTGGGGCTGCACGCTTGTATGTTGACCAGTATGACTAAAGATTTAGCCTCGCATATTCTTATGTACATAATACATCTATGGTATGCATAATACATGTGTATGTTACAGATATGTAGTCTATACATTATATATATATAGTAAGATACAATTAATAGAACAGAATGACAACATTTCTCTTCTTTAAAAAACAAAACACAAACCCACCACTGATTTGAATGGGGAATGAAGAAAATCAAGAAGAATGAGAACAACTAAGGGGAAGCGAGTGGAAATGTATGAGGGAAGCTTCATTTTCTCGGTTTGCCCTGGACTCTGATCTATTGGTGAAGAGACCGGCACACTGGGTTAGTGGAGTTCAGTCAGTTCTGGCTGGACTTTGAGTTTAGTTCTTCTACAAACACCTGGGGATCGGCCCTAGAAATATATTTTTCCATTTGGAAATTCCTAAACCCTTTAGTTTAATGCAATTTGCAGTTGTGTGCTCTCCCATGTTCCGTGTGGTTTAATTCTTCACAAAGAAACTATGTTAGAGTTTCATAATTGACCACAAAGAGTTGTTACAGAGCTATCGGGGGTTTACTGCTTATTGCCGTTTCATTCACTGTTATCTCAAGACTGCTTTTTCACTAGTTCACGCAACATTTTGAATGAAAAACAATATATTATCACTCTACAACAGATTAGAATATTATATCCTTTCAGAACAGTTTTGCAGGAGCTCTCAACACCGTCCCTACTTGGTTTTTCCCAGCAAAATGTGCATCACTGCTGGAAGAACTCTTTGTTTTCTCCAACTAAGTCACTGTCCTCTGAATCACCGTAATGGTGTTGAAAATGGGAGGATAATAGGATGTTACGTGGAATCTAGCTTCGGCTTTTGATTCCTCTTGTGCTCTTTGGGTTTCCCCTTAAATTCAGTAGCCGCCCCTGAGCAAGCTTGTCGCTGGAGCTGCCCCAGGCATCGCCGACAGGACAGACGTGTGAAGAAGACTCGTTCCCCGCAGCCATTAGCTCGGGATGAGAGGGAAGCCATGTTATCCATCCTCACCTGCCGTCCCCGCGCACGGGGCCGGTCCCGCGCGGGGCGCGGGCAGTGACCCGCCGCGGGGATCGCGGGAGGCTGTGGGGGGGGCTCCCCCGCGGGGGCACCTACCGCCGCCCGGCCGCGCAACGCCGCCTCCCGGGAAGCCAGCGGAGGGGCAAGGAGAGCCTGAGAAACCCAAACGTGACCCACCTTCTCCAGGGTCCACTCTGCTCCGGCTTCCCTCCCGCGCACCAGGTGCAGGCAGGCGGCGGCGGACAGGCACAGCGCCCCGAGCAGCCGGGCGGCCGCCGCCGCCCCCTCGCCCCCTGCCATCCCTCTCCTCTCCTCTGCCCTTCCCGAGGCCGGGGCGGGGGGGGAAAGGGGAGAGCCAGGGCCGGTGGAGGCGGAGGAGGAGGGAGGGTGGCCGCTGCAGAAGCGGGCGCTGGCTGTTGCAGCCGCGGCTCCGCCAGCCTCTCCCAGCTGGTCTCCCCTCCGGAATGAGCCTGGTCCCTGGCACCACGTCAGCAGTGCCCGGAGGGACCAGCCCGCCTCTCCTCCTCCTCCTCCTCTCCTCGTCCTCCCCCCTCCCCGGGAGGTTCGCAGGGGCTGGCGATATCCACCGTGAGAAAAGCCGTAGCCTGCGGTTTTCCCTGAAAACGCGTTTTGTGTTTCCAGGGCTGGCTTTGGGATGAATGGAGCCTGCCCGTGATCGCGGGGCGCTTGAACATCGATAGGGAGCTCCGGGCGCTTGAATGAGGGCTCTGTGGGAACGGGCCTCGGTCATCGCTCCTTCCTGGTCACCAGTCTGAAATGAGTATTCCTGAAGGGTCTCGAAAAGCAAAGGTCTATGGAATTCCAGATTGTTTAATTTATTATTTTATAAGCTCTTCTTATGATCTTTCTTAGGCCTAAAACGGCAATGGTTGCTAAAACGGCAAGCCTCTCTTCAGCCATTTTAAATTCTGTAATTATACTGCTAACTACCAAGGAAGGAAAATTTGCAGTGCGGCGATATTTTGCAATAGACCAATTAAAATGATTAAACCAAACAGATAAGCTTCTGAGCACACCAGCCCTGCTCTAGGTCATTTGACATCACCATCCTTGCTCTGCGGTGTTGTGGAAAACATCTGACTATTCTGTATCACAGATACTCCATTTAAAGTCTCCCATTTTTATGTAATTCTTATAGTTCACACTCAATGCTAAAACAAATCGAAAGAAAAAAACCCCGCATAAAATTAAGGAAGAAAGAAAGGAGGGAGGAAGGGAGCAGGAGTAAGCAGCTTGCTGCTCCTCAGCCTTGGGCTGGGAAGCTGCATCCTGGAAACTCCAGCTTTGCAAGTATTCAAAGTGTCTGCGAGGGTAATATTAGAGAAAGGGAGCAATTTGTTGATTTGCAGATTCTTGACCCAGATTCCACAGATTTCCTAGAAAAGCTGGTGGATCTGCTGCCTAGCATACAGATGGGATCTCTGGCGGTGATAGTTTTACTGTAGATTCAGCATCCTTCTAGCTGATAGTAAGAAAGTGGCTGTATCCAATTTTTTCATATATGGGGAAACAAAGACTTAATTTAAATCGATGCCATTTCTTCCCCGACAAAAGTCCACACATTGGCTTTGTTAGGAAATTGTTCCAAATGCAACCCCAAGTCACTGGTGGATAGGGAGAAATGGGCAATCATTTGATTACCAAGAAAAATCAGTGTGGTTTACAGATTCTCAGGCAAAAGCCCCAGCATGTCAGCAGAGATCAAGTCATGGGAAATTAGTCTAAATCACCTACCAAGATTACAGTGATCCCAACAGGACTACACAAAAGAACAAAAATCTGTCGCCCCTCCATCAGATTTCCTGTGGTTGGCTATATAATCCAGGTGCTGGACAAAACTTCTGGCTGATATGCCAGGGTTCTCATACAGTTTAGCAGAAAAAAATTAAATACAATAACTACAGGAGAAATTTGCCAAGAATATAAGCTTGATTCAGGACTAGCTAACACTGTTTTCCCCAGAGCGATTGTGGTCCCACTGAGACCTACAGTTCTTTGACAGATTACAAATTTGGCAAGCGTAAAGTTAGCTTAAGACAGTGTGGATCTCACCTACGTGGGAGACAGAGATAAAAATGTGTGTGCCAGACCAGATGCACAGAGAGATTGAACAGGATTTTTTAAAAGTGTTACTTTCAAAATTTGGAGGGGAGACCTTCTTCCCCTCCCCCTCATAATCACCCCAGAAAGTTCATTGTCTAATGATATAAAGAAGACTGAGAAGAGGGGGGAAAAAAAAAAGAATCTGTTGAAATGTAACATAAACCAGAGAAGTTCACAACTGAAAAGAGAATTACATAACTTTTTTAAAATAATACACAGTTAAAAGGGAAAAATCAAAGGTGATGAACATAATGATTTTTCCAGGGATTTATAAAGGAAAAACACGTTGTTTAGTCCTACTCTATGCTACCAAATTGAAAAGATATCCACAAATTGCTTAGTGGTCAAGCTGTTCTGTTTTATACATTTTAAATAGTAGGTTTATTCCCCTGAGAAATCAAATATAGATGTAATCAGATATAATCTAGAGAGAGGAAAAAAAAAAAAAGGTAGATTGTTTGAAGAAAAGCATACATTATCTGTGAAAATATCTGTACGTTGTTCCTTTGCCGTAACCCAGTTGATGTGACAGTGCCATCTACTGAAGTCGCGAAGGATAGACGTTAGCGGCAGCACTGTCCGAAGCTTTTCCTTGCGCTGGCACAACAGCGTACGAGCGTTTCAGCCCAAACCACCTCTGGGGAGCTGAGGCCGCGTACTGTGGCGTTACCTCGGTTAGGAACTCTGCAGAAATGCACTGTCAAAGGCGGTGGAGACAATGCACGCCTGGTGTTTCAAGCAGGGCGACTCCTGCACCTGCACTCTTTGTATTCAGCTACGGTCCTCTCTCAGCTGGCAGGCCCATGGCAAGGAGAGGAGAGTAAACGTGGCTTGTTGTGTTTTGAATCCGTCTAATATATGGCAATTTTGTGCCTGAGCTATATGGCTGATTTGCCGTCCGTGATACGCCAGCAGTGAGAATACACAGTGTGAGATTTCCAGTGTTCGGAAGCCGGGGCTGCTGCGTATTCGGAAATCCGTAGGCAGCAATTCCAGCCCAGAGGGAAAGGGTGGTGGGGCTGATGTTCACAAAGAAGCACGTGGGCCTGCAGGTGCCAGGTTTTCATGTGGGTTCTGTGAACTTGAGGGGCGGTTCATCCCAATCCACTCCTCCACCGCTGTTCTCCGGGGGGTTTGGAACAGAGCCTTTCTTTATCAGGCTGTGGAAATACCATGCTTGGTGATTCAGGTTTAAGAGGTTCTGTTTACATGGGCTGGGTAAAACTCATTAAGTTTTACTAAATGAAATGTGCAGGTGAACCCTAAACACTTATTTAGGGAAATAACTAGGTTTATTTCAGAGTCAGTACAATAGGATTATATGATGTGAACGAGGCTACCCGCCCAGCGGGCACAAGGATTTGTGAGATCATTCTTTAAACCAGTGCTGGTGGAAGCAAATGCCAAATGGTCAATCACATATAATTAATAATATAAAGATATATTTTGTTTTCAGTGAATTTATACCAAGGTAAATTTTGATTCCATGTTTTTTAAGCCTATACTAAACTTTTCACTGTTTTGTTGGAGGTGGATTTTAGGACAAAGTTCAGCTAAGGGCTCAAACCGAGACGATGAGGTAATTCAGAGACACATCCACAATTCAGGATTTTATCCAAACCAAACCTGAACTCCTAACTCTTTTTCAGTTCTCTTACCAGGGGGAAGAAAGGAGACCATGAACTTCCAAAAAAAAAAAAAAAGGAAAAGAGAAGAAAAGCATTTTGACATTTTCTCCATAGAGATGTTAGTTCTTTTTACAAGCGTTTCTTGCAGATCTTGCAAATCCTGAACAGGGGCATTTGCTACACAAGATCAGTGTCAAAAGCAGTGAAAAATAATCATGACAGCACATGTTTATGGAATTTCTCCGACAAATGCACCAGTCAAGTCTCCCAGGACATTGCCTTCTTTTTAACCCAGTTCGATGGTATACAAGTATTACAAACATCAGATTAGTGAATAGATTATGTTTAGAGATTTATGTTTAGATTAATGTATTCTGTTTCTATTTTCAGATACAAAATATCCAAATGGTATCAACATTAATTTCAAACTGGGAAAACTTGGCGTATTTTTAGAGTTATAAAACAGTTGTTCCAAATGCAGTTTGTCTGTATAGACCTAGTGGTCCATATAGAATGAAAACCAGATTTTTTTATAAAAGCAAATAAATACCATAAAAGTTACCCCTATTTCCAGGTATCTTGTAGCTGTAAGAGAGAGCAAGTTGTGAAGAGCAGCTGGCTTCAGTAGGGAAAGCTCTGAGCTGTGGAAGCAAGCTAACCATCTGAGGGAATGATGTGGGCTCAGAAACGAGATGAAGAATTTTGATGAAATCCACAGGAAATCACTAATGATGGTAGTCACAAAAATAACAAACCGGGATGCTTGCCCGGTCTGTTGGTGCAGGGACGGTTAATGCTGTCATGATGCTGCGCTATATGGTCACACAAAGTCAGCTGTTGATACGCACAGATGTACGTGCTGCTCTATACATAGATGCTGAAATGCAGAGCTGCTCTCAAATGTGTTTTACTCAGAGGTCTTTACAATCAGAACAGCTTTCGGATGCTTCAGGAGTATTTGTTTAGTAGAAAGTACTGCCACACAAATACCGATAGCAGTTTGTTTTGGTTTCTCTGATGCTGTTCCGTGTTCTGTAATAAAGCGATTTTAACTAATCCCCTTCTGGTCTAATATATGAAAAAGCAGCTATTATGGCTTAGGGCAGCAAATTAAATGGCTCCAACCCTATTGGATGGTATAAAGCTGAGCTTCTTTACAAAGAAGTATAATCATTGCCCAGTGACTGTGGTAATAATACCTAATATCCATCTGCTATTGCCCATAAACAGCTATTTTTAGGGCTGTTACTCAGAATGTGAGAAGCTCGCTGCACTTTAAATACTCTAGAGTATGACTCCTTGCTGTGCTAAACATCAAAAATCATGTTTATGGAGGCAAGCTCTATGTTTACAGTGGTGGCGTGTGGGAGTCCCACTTTAGAGGAAAAAGGAAACGAAGATTGCTCAGTTATCTGGTGCAGAGCTTTGGCAAGAACATCCTCTATTCATGGAATAGCCTTCATTAAAAAGTCCCAGGGTGTTTTTTAGCATTCAAAACCAGTTAAAAGCAGAATCAACCATTAACTGCTACAGTTTTTAAACTAAAAAGTAGTTCCAGATTTCGACAAGGAGCAATTTTTATTTATCAAATAAACCGGCTCCAGTCAGAACAAGGACCTGGTCACGCTCTGTATCAGCTGCACTGCGTAAAGGTTTGATGTGAAGTAAGCGGAAAGACTCCACTCAGCTTCAGTGGGTTTTAGGCCAGGCCTCAGGAGTATAAGATGAAGGAAATGAGAAACGTACGTTACAAACACCACTATAAATGACAAAGCACTAATCTGCTTCTCCATCTGCGTCTCGCTGAGAATTAGAAGCCTTTGAATTTCCATTGACAGTTGCTCTTTTCCAAGCGTTTTCAGCCTGGTGTATAATTTAAACTTCAGAAACTTCTGATGGCAGTGGATATGATTTTAAGGCTAGTACGCAGAAACTGAATCCAAATTCAAGAAGGAAGATTACGGGTTGTCTTTTAGCGGAGAGCTTTCCGGTCGGAGGGAGGTTGGAAACGCAGTTTTGCCTTGTGACCAGTTTTATTTAGTACTTTTGCTAAAGGCGTGTTTGCTAAATATCTTGCGTGCAGAGATTTGCTGATGATGCAAGAGCGGCATCATTAACACAGAGCAGGAAGACAGGATTTGGGTGAATCAGAGTATTACGAGGGGGTGGGGGTTGTAGCGTAGTAGCGGAGAGGGACAGCCATGGCCGGGCGGGCCTGGAGAACTCCTGTGGTAAGCGACAAACTCATCACCGGGAGCCACCGAGAGAGGCACGGGGGGACCGGCAGGCGGGCGGCTCGCAGAAAGCGCTGTGGAGCTACCACGAAAAAGAGTCGCCGTGATGCTGTGACACACTAGGTCAAGCATTTCCTGCGCTCGGATGGAAGGGCCTTGTCCGAGGCCCCGGGGAGGTCTCCGCAAGGCCGCGCCGCGCCACCCACGCCCCGGAAAGGTGAACTGAAAGTGGCGCAGACGGAGAGCAGGGCCGCGGCGGGGCCGGGCGCGGGAAGGCCCGGGGCGCTCCCTGAGGTACAGCGGGGAGGGGCGGAGGAGCTGTCGACACTCGAGGCCGGCACTGGCGCGGACCCCAGTTTTGGCGCGGCGGGGGCTGGAGCGGAGCGGCGGGGCGAGGCGAGGCGAGGCGAGGCGAGGGCGGCAGCCGGGAGATGGAGCGCGGGCAGCCGCCGCGCCGCCGCCCCGTTAGCGGTTCAGGGCAGCGACGGCCACGGGCAAGAAAACTAACGGAAACTCTGTCGGCCGGGCCTGCGCACGCGCCGCCTCGCGCCCCGAGCCCCCCTCCCTCCCCGCTCGCGCGGGGCACGCCGGGGCGCGTAGTTGTCTGCGGCGGGGCGCGGCGGGCCCGGGCCGGGCGGCGGGAC
>VZSF01005194.1:1600681-1653094 GCA_013398295.1 Chionis minor | reverse complement strand
GGGGGGGGGGGAGGCAGCGCTTCTGCGGCTGGAGCAGGCTGGAAAAAAAGTAGGCTGCGAGCTAAGCAGCGGGGACAGATGGGCTCCCTTCGTGTGCCCCTCTGCTTTTTGAGGTGTAGGTTTGGTTGTGTGTGTTTTTTTTTTTTTTTAAAAATAGACAAATATGGGATTGTAAGATTTAATATAAACTTCAATGTGTACTTACTTTACTTGCTGTTCAGACTTGGCTTATCCTGACTATGAAGTGAGCAGTTCCTATATGGTTTTCCTTTCTCAGAAAGATCCGTTCTTTCCTACTGAGTAGCAAAAATGAACTCCATTAAAGGCGTGTATGCAAAATGTGCTTGGTACGAAAAAGCTTTGTAAGTGCAAACGCATCACGCTTTTGGTAAATATAATTAACATTCTAATTAGGCAGCTGTAGGTGAGCTTTCACAGCGTGTTTTTGCTGTCTAAATTAAACTTGCTTAGTAGACTCATTAATTCACATTATATGGCTTTTCTACTTTCTGTTATTTTGGTTAGGCGTTATTGTTTTTTAATTCAAATCCACCCCCAGGGCTTGGTATTTGCTGTCCCCAGTATCTGTGAGAAGTGAGGGAGAGAAAAGCAATGCGTAAAAACCAAAAATAAGTTATCCTTAAGCAAAGTTGAAGGCACTGTGAAGCTGCTTTCTTGAGAAAGGTGCTTAAATGTTACTGTTGCTGCCTTTATTCTTCCTGTTTATGACCTTCATCTGTATTGTGTTTAGTGTGTTCTTTAAGGCAGAAGTTGTCTTTTCAGGTGTCGCCGGTAAATGTCCAGCAACTCCTGAGTATTTGAAGACAACAGTTTGTAGATACCTGTGCTGGAAATCCAGAAGGTATCAATTTGTTCTCTCTTCTGGACCTCCTGTTAGGAATCTTTGTCACAGAACCAAGAGCTTATTTTCCTCCCAGTAGTGCAATTCATGTATCTCTGTTTCCTTATCTACCTTTTAGAATGTGATGGCAGTGGGGTTTTGAGTTTTTACACTAGTAAATACCAGAAGTGCATAATCTATTAAATGGACTGTTTTACCAGTTACTGGCCGTACTTCTAGTAGGGACAGTTTATATTGTGTGTGTGATAAAATGTGCCATTTCTTTTCTAAAATTTAATGTCATTTAATCTTAGTAATAGTCTGAGGGTTTTTTTGCACGGGAGGGAAGGAAAAAATACATGAGCTTATTGATTTTCGTGACCTGTACGGATCTATGTTCCTTTAAAAACTGTTAGTGATGCCTAGTATCTATGTATTTGAACCACTTCAGCATTCACAGCTAACTTTTTCTGTGGCAGAAGTTGCATGGCAAATCTAAAAATGATTCTTTTTGAGCATTTCCGTTGCTCATGAAATGCTTGAAGTATCGAATTGGGTAGTGCAGCATCTAGTAACAAGTATTTTGAGCCCATGCTTGTTAAATGATTTATTTTAAAAGGTTGTAGCCGACTTGCTTTTTTAATCAGACTTGTAAACTTTAAATGATTTTTTTTCCCCCCAAAGGAACCAGTGCTCAATTCTATGGTATGCATATCTTCCTCCAGTTAGAGTTTGTGCAAAATGTTCTTCAGTTGTCTTGAATAAAAATATTAAAAGGGTATGCTGAATTACATAGCTACATAGAGTTTTTTTGAGTTCTGATGTTACGGGATTTTTTTGACATTTCAATGCAATATAATAAACTTCCTTCTCTACCCACCAACTTCACAGTATACACCTACGGAGGAGAGCTGCAGTCTACTATCTATTCCGCTCCCTTTTTTTTTTTCCTTTTCTTTTTTTTTCCCCCTCCCTCTTAACTGTTAAGTGCATTGTACTGCTAAATTACCATTAATTAAAAGATGTGATAACATATTGGACAGTGTTAGGTCTGATTTGTCTTGCGTGTTATACAGTGGGAAAACAGTTAAGTTCAAGTTACAAGTATAAAATATTACTAGCATAACATATTTGAGTGCAAGGAATTGGCGACCTTGCTGCTTCAAAGTAGAATGGTTATGATATTGCTGTACAGTTTTATGCATTTCATGTGAAATAACAGCTTTATCTTTTCCTCCACAGGCAGAGTACAACATTTCAAAATGCTGGAGATTATCTGGGTGAAGCTAGAGATTACATTTAATGTGATTGTGTCTTCAGACATTCTGCTCCCGCATTTCATGAGCTAAAATATTTCATAAAAATGAAATTGAATACCTTCACTGATCTCCAAGTTAACCGTGTCCTGTGAATTCAGAGAAGACTTTCTGAAGGAGGAATAGATTCATCACATACCTGGACTTCTGTTGTTGCTCAAGGATACACTTCCCCCTGTCCCCCCGTCCCCATTCTATAAGGTTATCTACGTGAAGATGAGTCTGCATTTAAGATATGACCTGTGGAATTAGGTTAATTAGGATACTTTTAATGAGTTACCGACATTTATTTCCATCTGTGTTTCCGGCTTTTTTTTTTTTTTAATACATAAAAATGAAGGACAAGTATAAAACAGCAGAGGTGCTGTTTTTCTGTGAGGCCTTTATGTAAGCCTCTGTTGTCCGGACGTGGTGCTAAAGGACAGACAATCTGCTTTTGATCAGCTGATTGGAACTCCGGAAAGAGAACCTTTAATTTAAAGTAATTTACGGCTGAAATTATTTTACTCTTTGGCTTGCACAGAATGAAAGGGAAAACTAAGTTTTACTGGTCAGGGGTGCTTTGCTGAACTAAGAAAGGGAAAGTTACATTGTCTTCGTTTTCATTTCAAACTAAGAACTGACAAGGTATTTTTCTTAGAATTTGACTAGTAGGAAGATCTTGACAGAGTAAAGCAAGTCAGATGTCAGCAAACGACTCTTCTCCCCCATCCTTACAGAAGTTTTCGCCGCCTACGTGTCATGTTGCTGCACCACAAACCCCAACTTTGTCTTCAAGTCCCCAGTCGGGGCTCTCCAGTCGACTCTCCAATGGCAGTTTCAGTACCCAGAGCCTCACCAACTCCCGGGGCTCTATGCACGGGGTCTCCTTCCTTCTGCAGATTGGTCTCACGCGAGAGACTGTCACCATTGAAGCTCAGGAACTGTCCCTTTCTGCTGTTAAAGACCTCGTGTGCTCTATAGTTTACCAGAAGGTATGGTATAACACCGCCATGTTCTGCTGATGGCAACAGCTGTCTTGTAACAGACTGCTCATAGTAACAGCGGGTGACTGAAATATGCCGAGAAGTTTGGTACGGTGACAAAGATCCGTGCTAGATGTTGGCAGTTAGGCACAAAGAAATTCTGCTAAGTCCCAAGAGAAAAGCTTTTCGTTTAAAAGGAGTCTTTTACTTTCATGCTTGTGAAATGTAGTAAAGGAAGATGTAGTCGTAAATTTTCTGCAATAATTAGTTTTCACAATAGGGAGAATTATGTTTTTTCCTTTCAGTGATTGTTACTGATATATTAGGTTACTAGTTTATGCTTGCTGTTGTATTCTTGCAACAGTATAGCCAGCCGTAATGAAAGGGCCAATTGTGGCTGCAGAAATGCACTGCAGGCCTGCAGAGTTGGTTGATACTAGCTTTTCTTTTTGTTTCTATTTAATAATTAAAAACCCCATCGAACAGCTAATACCGACCTAGTAGTGTTTTTTCATATAAGGAATACGTGCATTACTCTTTTGTGAGAGGAGGACTGCTATCAGCCTGATTTCTATAAAGAGAGGGTCAACCAAGAAATAAAAAAATCTTACCATCCTTTTCAGATGTGTCTTGGTTAAACTGTTGAAAGTTCTGACTCTGTAGGAAGCAAATAACATTAATCTTGGTGTTTTGCATCCAAGTTTTATCTTTGTTTAGGTTTTTAGATCCTACTAAGCAACCTGAAAAGTAGTTAACATTGTTTTGCAAAAGAATGAAGAAATAATTGCTCTTTTCCCTCAAGGCCAAAGGTGGATGAGAGGGACGGAGTTGAAGGTAGATTATTTTGTAGGGAATTGTTTTTTCAATGTCTTTCATTGTTGTGATATGTTATTTATGGTTGATTAGTTTTATTAGATGGTTCTTTTTCACTTAATAGCTTGAAAGAAAGTAAATACAAACATTATATGAACTCACATATGCTTGTGTATCTTTTTCCCCACCTCACAACCTACTGCATCTTCCACATTTTTTACAAAATAGTTGGTAAGCAAGCTGATTTCATAATAACTTTTTGGGCTACCAATATGTAGTTCAGCGTGTTATTTCCTTTCTGAAGAGACAAGTTATTTAGGTTGAGATTTTTATTTTTTTTTTCTGACCATGAATGTTATGTACACCTTTTTGCAGCCATTTTATGTGCCCCTTTTTTTTTTCTGTATCAACTCCTCTTTGCATCAGCATGTTTCCTGTCTTCTGTCTTAAAGATGAAAACAAATGCATTTACTCTTGCTTGTCTTTTTCCGTTCTTTTGGCAGGCTCAGCTAAAAGTTTAGCTCATGTTCTTGTTATAGCTCAAGAAACTTCTTACATGCTGAGCCTAATCTACTGCAAAACTGATGAGGATTTCATGATGTTTTTCTCTTTTGTCGGGCTCTGATTCAGTTTACGCTCACCGGCTGCGGATGCTACCAGCAAATTACTGCTCAGTGAGAACATGTTTGCAGGCAGCAAACTGATCAGGAAACAACCTTACGCGTGGTGCATTCATCTTTCATAAGTAGTTTTGCAGCCAGTGTACGAGAGTGGTAATATCCTCCCTCCACCCTCTGTTTGACAGCAGTGTGTCCTGCCGTGACTCTTTTTTTTTTTCTCTCTTAGGTCTGGGGACTGTTGCAAGCATATTAAATATTCTAGTATTAATATATAGATAATTTTGTATTTATGTAAAGATGGTGAACTGTGTTCTTCTGTGTACTGTCATGCATACAGCTGCCTGTTTTTTCCAGTTGAAAGCTTTGAAGCTACTGGGTATGCCTTTGAGATTCAACCATGTTAAAGCTTCCCTTTCCTCTGGTATTCCACAGCCTGCTTAAACTGTCTTTTCTTGACTGGTTCTTGGCTCCCAACTTTAGGCTACTGTACAGTTTGTTCTTGTGAAAGTTCTGTAGTTAGCAGTATCTATTTACTGTTGTGCTTCTTCAGTGAAAAAGTATCTTTTTTTACTTGGAATCGTTTATAGCTTTTATTCCTATTTGAGTAGTACCTTGACTAGAATTAAATGGAAGTTTCCTTACTTGTTTTTAATAGTGCTTTTAAATCACATTTCAGACTTGTATTTCTCTACATACCTGGAAGAAAAAAAAAAGTTTCAGGTATCCTTCCTCGTTTGCTTGGGAGCTTGAACTGCCTGCCTAACTCTATTTGAGGCTACAGTTACAGTGTCAAAAATGTTGTTCAGGACTTACAGGACATCTCTCAGAAGTTTTCAGAAAAACAACTTATGCCTTACCTTCTTTCAGGGGAAATTAATCAACTGGGGGCAAAACAATCTTGCAAAAGCCTGTGTTGGAGAGCAGTTTAGTTAGGAAATAAGTACTGTGTTTACCTCATGCATTTTGATAGCTCTTTCTGTATTGCCAGTCTTGCTGTATTGTTGATGGTCATCTGTGCTTCCTGCTTCAGACACTGCTGTTTGGTGTAGCTTGTTCAGGTTTTGCAGAAGGGTAATTAAAAGTAGCATCAGCAGAACTGAAACTAGAGAGGCACGTGTCCGCAAGGAGAGCGGGATGAGTAATGCAAATATTTGATACGTCTCTTAGCTCTGTTAAAAATGTTCTAAACATCAGGAGAGGATTTTTTTTTCAAGTTTAAAATTAAATTTGGGAAGCAGTTATGTTAGGTGTATTGTATATTGGAATGCTTAATAGAAGTCCTCAGAAACCCCAAACTTTAGACTTTATGGGGGTGCTTCAAAAGATTCTTGGTTATAGTCTTAATCTACTCTGTTGATTCCTTATCTAGATTGCTGTATATTAAAGTACCAGACATACAGTTCTTGGGGGGGAGTCTGAAGAAGAACCAGAGCATGAACAGATACGACTGCTGGAATAGAGGGAGTGTGTTTAGAAGCAGAAACTTGCGTAGCATAAGTGGCAGGTGGACAGTGTGTGTCCTTGCACAATGATCAGATATTACAGAGGCAAGTTCGTAATCCTGTTTTGTGTTTAAATACTGTTTCTTCATTCCTTACATGAGAGGACACGAAGTAGAGCATAGGGCTTACTAGCTTGAAACTCAAAACTCGCATGCGTTGATGCTGCTGCTTGCGAACTGAGAATTATGTAGGATAGCATGCTATAAATGCTTTATTCTAGACTGTTTATTTTCTTCTTGTTAAACTAATAGGTATAAATGAAAAACATTTTATTGTTCTGTGCTGTTACTAGTATATTATCAGTGTGTGCAAGATTTAGCATAACTCATTATTAAACTTGCGAATCTTTACTTTCATAATTCTGAAACTTCCCTTATCTACCTTTTTTATCTACAAAACTGTCCTTCATCCTTTTCATTTTCAGTCATACTCAGCACCTTCCTGTATATGCTTGTCCTCCAATGGCCTTGCTACATTTTGCTCTGAGATAGGCCAATTGCACTCCTACTTTAGGATGTTTGCCTGAAATTCTCGTGGTCCTTTCTAACCGTTACTTTCTCTTTGACTTGAGTACTGATACACTGTTTACCCATGCAATCTGTTTCTTAATCTTCCAAACTGGTTTTGCTTTTTCCACTTCACTGAACTCACCCAAAGGGTCAACACTTATCAAAGTCAAAGGGGTATTTCTTACGTCTTGCTGATTAGCAAGTCTCGCTCAGATTCTTCCTCTGTATTTTCATAACATGTTGCTCTCGTATGTCTTAAATTTAAAAAAGAAAAAAAAAAAGCCAACCCAAACTTATTTTCTCACTCTCTTCCTTTTCTTTCTCTGCCCTTATATATTTCCAGTGTTTCATTCATGTTTGCTGCACTTGTTTCCTGTCTATTTATCTTTTTCTTATCGAACTCGATCCAACGTAGTACTTTTTGGTCTATCTTGTGCCTTATTTAGTTCACTTCCAAAAGTAATTTTTCCTTATGTGGCCTGTCTGTTTCAGGTTTGTTCTTATACCTCCACCAACAATCTTTACAATTCTGCTATGCTGAACTCTTCCATGTGTAGTATGGGGTTTTTTTCATTTCTTTCTGTGAAGTTGTCTCCAAATTTTCTTGCTTATGTATAGGCTTGAAACCTTTATCTAGCACCTGTTGCTTTCATCTCCATTCCTGTAACTCTTGTGTGTTTGGTGTCTTCACTTTTGCTAGCAATAATATTTTTGTTATCTTAATTTTTCTTCATCCACACACGATCACTCTCTTTCAACTGCACCTGTAATTATCTGTCTCTCAACAGCAAATTCATGATTGTGTATAATCTAATTTCTACCTGATTACTGGCTTTCTTCGTGCTTCTTTGGTTTTTTTTATCTTATTTTTTGACTGTTTTTTCCATGTCGCGTTTTTTGGTTGTCTTTCTATAAGCAGAGTCCTTGAGGTGTCATTGTTTACCTTAGATGCTGTCTCGTCTCCCAACAGTATTTATGCTTTCTTATTAGTGTTAATACCCTGATTGTTTCCCTGCCACATTATGCTGTTTTGACTTGCCTGAATTCAGGCCTTAATCTGTCCATAGCCACTTACGCAGTTACTTAACATGTACGCACTTGTATTTATTTCTTCAAGACTCTGAACTGTGTAAGGTGTTGAGAACACAATCGCTGGAAGTATAGCTGTGTTTAAAAGGAGTTAAATTTTGCATATTACACCTGCTTGTGAGTCTTTCTACTGTTTCTGTAGTTTCATACTTTCATTGTTTTTATAAATGTTGTAGTCTGGGTACACTGTATTCCCTCGTAAGTCATTTGAATTGAATATGATCCTATCATATGTATTCATTTTTTTTTTTAAAATAGTCCTGCCTACTATTTTAATTAGACTAGGCTGGATTTAATTTTCAATAACTGGAATGTGATTGAAGCCCTTGGATTGTTTGGAAAATTAGCCGGTTTCCTTTGAAGATGAAATAGACTAGGGTGTTGGGGGGGAGAGATGAATAGGGGTGTTCAAACATTTTGCTTTGATAATCGGGGGGGAAGAAAGCCTGACATGAAGAACACACAAATATATCTGTAGAATTTTCTAACCAAGTGACAATTGACTGTACACCTGCATTATTTGTATACCTAAGACTCAAGTTTTAACAGGGCTGAATCAAAGTAGCTTGGATAGCTGGCTCTTCAGTGAGGGCTGTTGAAGGGGGGAGGAGGGGAAAGTGTTTATTTTAAAATACTTTTAAATTGTCGTGTTGTGAAAAGACCAAAAATGTGTAATGAATATGAGCTGTCTTCCAAAGGTTTGGGCATTGTTATGGTAATGGCTATCTAACCAAATTGTGGTAGAGGTGTTGACTTGAAGCTTGCTATGCTTTCTCAAGTGTTAACAGATGTTTTACTAGTAAAATACTGAGAAGTAAAAGAATAGTATTAAAGGATCATATTACAATCCATCCATATTACAAATGGATCTCTACAACTCTTGCATTAACAACTTAATTGGGTGTAATAAATAAGTAACAGTACTGCAACCATCCTTAGTTTTTCTCCAGGTTGAGCTGGTAATAGTTCATGATGCTTATTTTTGAATGGCTCTGAGATGAAAGCAAATCATGTTTTGTGTTCATCAGCTGTGCTCAAATCTTTCTCCCCCCTGTTGGTCTGCCTTCTTGTCATATGATTTTTTTTGTATGAGCTAAATAAGGCAGCAGAGTGACAGAGCTGAGGCACGAGACGCAAACATGGCTATGAGAAGATGGGAGCTGGGGAGTACTAGGGGCACAGAGATGGTATATGCAGGGCAGATCAGCATTTCCAGCATGGTAATAAGTTTGTGTGCTGGAAAACCTAGCCAAGCAGTAGTCCAAGTATGTCTGTACCGAGGCATCTGGTGAGGGAAAGATGCAACATGTTTGAAGCTAGTTGTCTATGTGATAATGCGATTTGGCTCACAATTCTAATGAGTGGGAGTGAATAGCTGGGTAGGGATGCAGGATAATAGATTGGAGTGATTTCAGTGAACCAAGAGACTTCCCAAGGTAATGGGTGTTTTGCACCGTTAGACTTTGGAATTAACTTTCAGTGGTTTGAAGCATTTGTTTTGAGTTATGATGGGTCATGAGATATTGGACCTTGAAACAATATCCGCCTACACTTTTCCCTAGTGTGAATTTTTGGCGACTGGTCTAGAACTTTGTAAAGTAAGTCCTGGAACTTGAAGTAGAGGGATTTTTCAGTTACTGCCAAGATAGAAAGAAGCCTCGGTTGTGTTTCGCTCCAGCAATGCTGGCTGCTGTATATTGAGTTCTGGGTAAAAAGAACGGTGTAATGCACTATCAATTAAAACTAGACATACTGTAATATTTACAGTATAAGCATTCTAGGTAACACCAATTGTTTTTCCTCAGTGTAACTGCAGTAGTGCGTTAGTAGTGTTACTTGTGCTAGAATCACCCAAGTACAAAGGACTGCATACGTTCTTTACGTAAGTTGATAATATTGGTGTATGAGAGATTAATGTTGGCACAGTCTATCGCATACGTAGACTTCCCGCAAGTGATTTCCTGTAGTTAGATGCTCTTTTGGAACCATTAACACTGGGAACAGTTGTCTCTCTGCTTTTAGGAAACATAGTAATACTGGGATTAGCAGTTTATATGTTCTGAGTCACTGTGCAGATACTTTGGGCTTTTATGCAGGAAAGTAATAGCTGCATAATCCTGTAAGATAAAACAGGCTTTAAAAAATTCTGCTTTGAGTTTTGTTTTCAAGTTTACATTACGAGCTCTTAACACTTCAAAGGAATTGGATAGAGTTCTTCCTTAAGAGCTTCATGTAATTGAGCATAAGGAAGGCTGTAAAACCTGCACTTTGCTGCAGTACAAGAGAGAAAAATTCAGTAGTGTACAACTTGAACGTAGTTTAAGCTTTGTGTAAAAATTCTGCTAAAAGATACCCCTTGAAATAAAAACCTTGTTAAGCGATGAGGTTATTCTTGGCCAGCAGTCCACACATAGCCTTCTGGCTAAGGTGCTAGCAAGGAATGCTGTATTCCCAAAAGTACTGGGGAGCGGAAGAGACGAGCAGGGCGCTGCGCGTCTGTTAGGAGCCAAGCTGCTTGCACAGCTCCCCCCGTTGAAGCCTGGCCAAGTGGCTTAGACATGGGCTCTGATGGGCCACCTGCAGCTCATCAAGGCCGGCCGAGCAGAGGGCAGCCAGCCAGTGCTTCCACTGCTTGGGTGCACGGGACTGCAGTGGGGGCAGAGGAGAGTAATCTGAGCTCAAGTGTGTGGAGAGGAGCAGCCAGAGGCATCTTTGTTCTACAGCCTGTTCTTTTGTAACAGTGGAATCATAGTGGGGGGTGGTGGTGTGTGCAAGGAAAGGGCAGGACTTTTTCATCAAACTCGGAAGGTTTTGTTAGGGACAACTGAATCTGATGGGTTCCTGGCAGAGGCGAGGCTGCTGCAGCTTAATGCCCCAGGTCCAGCCAGTGGCAAGACTGACCGCGTATTCCCAATAGGCACGGGCGCTTGGGTACAGGTGTGCAACACATACGTGTGCACACACAGATCGACGCAGGCAAGCACACAGAGCACACACAAACACAGCAGCAATGGTCTCGTACTGTACCCTTCTCTGGTGGTTCAGGATGAAGGTCTGTTAGTGGGAACGGGGACACACGTGTGTGCGCACACGCACACAGACCCCAACCAAAAAAAACCAGATGTCTCTAGACACTAGGCTCAGGCACACTCTGCCCATTAGCAGTCTCTGGATCTTGGTCTTTGCAGCTGTGGGCACCTGGATATCCAAGCTACTGGGGCTGAGGCCCCACTCCAGTTTTCACTCACTCTGGTCTCTCCAGTTGCTGGCACCACAGACACGTGGGTCCTCTGACCTGTGGTCTGGCTTCAGCTGCTGGCACTCAGACCTCCCATACACATGCCTGCGTTCAGAATGAGAGCCCATCATCCAGGAGAATGGTTAGAAGTGGAATTTAATGAAAAGATAGGACAGATGGTGCTGATCAGGCACAGGGCATGGTCAGACAGTTCTGATCAGCCACTGTTTACAGGTGTCCAGCCTTTTTTATCTTCTTATCCCTCTATTTTTTACCCCTATATTTGTGCCTCCCTGAGTCACATCTTTCCTTGCCTTCAGTTCCTTCCATAAACATCCCATAGTAAGTCTTGTACAATCCTAATTTCCTGGTGTCTTGTAATGTGTCCCGTACCATTGGGCAGCAACCCCTCTCAGTCCAAAAGGTGCTCTAGTGTTGCCTTCATGGTTTTTTGGCTGGAAACTGGGGCTGAGGCTCTCCTGTGACAGCCCTGGGATGGGCCTGGCTGGAGTATCCTTTCCTTGGAGTCCTTAATTTGGGTTCCCCACCTGCCCTTGGTGCCTCTGTGCTCCTCTGGCACGTGGAGATGGGCCTTTGCTGGGCTGATGGCCGCTGTGCTGGGGTTGTATGGTGGTGTATGGGCTGCTCCACCTGCATTGTTCCTCTGTGCTCCTTTGTGAACATCTGGATAAGCCCTTGCGCTAACAGGCAGAATAAGTAAGGGAGCTGTTGTAAGGTTCCTCAGCTATGCCTGTCCCTGTTGTGGGTTGAGGAAAACCTTGCAGCAACTCCAACTCTGTCGTACTAATGAACAGGTTATTGCTATTCTAATGCTTTTAGGTTTTGGAATGGATGTTTGAGAAATGGAGATTAGGCATGCACAATGCATAGAAAAATGCATCCTTGGTGAAGTCTGTCAAATAGACTTCTTGCAATAAATGCTAGCATAGATTATTGTTAGGCTTGTTAAGCCTGGCCTTTTGATTCTGCATCTTAGTCTAGGAGCTACTTACCAAGCGGAAGCCTGTAAATAGACGAATTATCTTTTAGGAGATTAAATATTACAGTTACAAAACCAGACAACTTTCCACAGTCATTTCATCCGTGTGTACGTATACTTGTTTTGAGAGAAGAGGGCAGTAAAGCATGTCACTACAGTGTCATAAGTATTCATAACACACAGCTTAAAAGGTCAATTTAATTAACGTAGAAGCAAATGACGATGTTGATGTCAACAGTTCTAACAATTTATAATAGAAGATTTTGCATTTTCTACGATACTTTTATTCCATAGAAATTAATTTAGCCTTTGTCTGGAATTTATTTGAAAACTAAATCTTAATTATAAGCATTATACTGTTATTTACAAACTTTGGAATGAATGTTGATGTTGTTTTCTGAGGAATGTTATGCCTCTCATTTTTAATGATTACACTTGCAAAGAGGATTTGCATATTCACCTGTAACTTTTGTGACAGCTAATGCTTTTTAGTCACCAAAATTAATGTGGTATGTTTAAAACTTTTTAATAAATCCAAGATTTGTTCGTGAGGATGGGTAAATGGTGCACATGCAGAATACATATGGTCATAGCATTTAAAATAAGTGCTTTTGGTATGTGATTATGTGATGTGACCTCTGGTTACTGGTGTGGGGGATTATGTGTAGGGATGTTCTGGCAGCTGAATGATAGGCTTATGGTCTCAAAGAATGAAAAAAAGAGAAACAAAGACATATCTTTATCAAAAGAAGGAGACTTAAACCTGTGAAATATCTTAGAGGTTCCTTAAAATCTGTGGTTTGTAGGTGAACTTAATACAAAAAGGCAATAGTTCACACTGATTCTCTGAATCATCAGTTGTCCCTCCTGGCAGCTGAAATTAATCTCAGCATTAATAAAAAGTGTCATGTTTATCTATAGGCAGGTATGTACCATATTCATGTTGGTTTTCTCTCAACTTTTGTTGGAATTAAGTTTTTCAGCAGCATGGTACAATTGATGTACTATAGACAGAAGCTATCTTGAGGATACAATTGATTGTAACATTGATGTGGTAGCTTCCTTTGTTGACACTAGCATGAAGATGTGACACCTGGCTAAACAGTGTGTATAGTATCAAGGAATAAAACCTTTTAGCCCTTATTAAAAAAAAAGAAAAAAGTAAATACAACTTGTTTTCCTGTTAATTGAGGCACAGTGGACTTCTGAGTTAGAGCTTACAGCAGGCTTATGCACTGTTTCAGATATGACGCCCTGTCAGTTTACTTGGAAGAATTACTTGCATGCTGTATCTCTGTGTGTTCTGAATGTCAAGTCCTGTGCGTACTTGCAGAGATACTGAGACACATATTTGGGCAGCACAGCTAATCCTCAAGCTTTTTATTTGCTGTTCTAATACAAATAATTTTTGGGAGATTGGAAAAATGTAATTTTCAGAATATTAGTGGATATGTGCTATTTATCAAGGTCAATCAGCGAATGAATGTACTGAAATAAAATATAAGAGCAGTTCTTACAGGTAATTCCAGATGACCTAAGGGATTTTAAGCAATAGCATTTCATTGTATAGAGGTTTAAAAAGCACCCGTTTTAGGGGAATATAATGCTACTGTCATATCTGTACCCTCATGGCTACTATACAGAGTACAAGAGAGCATCAAATTTATGCAGGGAACCTAGGAGTGAGTTGGGAGACAGAGGAAGCAGCCTGCTGCTTTGGCATCAGCCCACTAAATCAGATTCTTGGTGCTGTGGATTAAATATCTACTGGTGCCAGTATAATTTTTCCAGGTCCCTCTTTTGCTTTTGCATGGGTTAAATGGCACAAATCCTGCATTTTTTTGTGACTGTCTTGAGTAGATAGTATGCTTTCCAGAGCGTGGAGGTTCTTTGTTATTATGTGTAATGTAAATGTGTAGGGTGTGCACACCAAAACACAGAAGGCCAACTTAATATTTTGGCTAAAATTGCTACCGGAAAGAGGAAATTATTTTCTGTCTGAATGGGAAGGGAGTGTGAAAACAATGGGCGTGACGGATTCCTTCATTATGTCTTTGATTTGGTAGAAACAAGTCTTTGACTACTTTAGTTAAGGACAATTAATATACTGCAAGCTTCATGCGGTTTAGACCCTGTTACTTATTGACTGTGCAAGATCTAAATTACTGAACTGTAGTCTGTTACCTAATTAATTGAAAGTTTGTTTGCTTTTCCACCCTCATTCCCTGCCCCCCTCCTCCTTCTTGCTTGCTTCTGCAGAGTGCTTCTGTGTGTGTTGCCACCTCGAGTTTGAATTCTGGTTTAAACAAAAAGGTCAAAGGAGCTGGTTTATTGGTACTCATTCCTCTCCAGGATTATTCCTGCCCTTCTTCTTGTGAACTGTCTGTTTACTTTTCAGCTTTTCATTTTAAGAAGTTTTATTCACACTTGACAATATTTTTGAAGAGTGGGGAAAATACAGAATAAGAAAGCTATTTTCAATGAAGTGTCATGTAAGAATGGTGTGTTACCTGGTGTATCTATTCCCTATACGGATTTACAAGATTGTCTCCTGTCCTTGTAGGAAATCAAGTTTTCCCCTTCTTGCATCTGCAGATCTGAACTATTGTAGAACAGCAACATGGTACCTCTCTTGGATTGTCCCTCAAGAAAGGTGTAGCAGGTACTGCTGGAGTGTCTCCAGCTGAATACCTGCCTGACCCAATCAGGGTTACAGGTGGTGGTATCTGAATTAAAAGATCGGCATTGGCTTTCAGGTGCCAGACTGATTATGCAGGTCTGAGATGCTAAAAATCTAAAGAAACAAAACCCCTAACACTTTTTACTTTCAGGTTTGTTAAAAAAAAAAAAAGTGTTACTGTTGGAGGGGGACAGGGATGAAGTGGATATTGATTTGTTTTGTTTGGGTGTGGTGGTTTGGGTTTTTTCACCTTTTTATGCTACATTTCAGTTCAGAAAATGCTTCAGTTCCTCAAAAACAAGCAGATCAATTTTGTTTTCCTAAACACTTAAAACACTCAAGTTCTGTGTCTGTTTTGAAAACCTTTATGGATAGGATTATCAAAGAGTATGTGTTAATTCAGAGTTTGCTTTCTATTGTAGTTCCCAGAGTGTGGTTTCTTTGGCATGTATGACAAAATTCTCCTCTTCCGTCATGACCTGAACTCAGATAATATTTTGCAACGAATTACATCAGCAGAAGAGATACACGAGGGAGATCTTGTAGAGGTTGTACTCTCTGGTAGGTACTGTTGCAACAGTGGAACAGATTTTTATTCAGTAGATTAAAAGAAACTAGGACTTTATGGAACGTTATTGTTGTGCTTGCCTTGAGCTCTTTGGCTTAAGTCTCATACTAGGTCACTGTTTTCTGGTAGAGGTTTCCAAGAAAATCTGAGTGGTACTGATGCTTCAGTACTCAGTTTTGTTATTATTTCATTGTCACGTTTTAATCTTCTTTAGGTTTATTGTTATAAATAAAGATGAGTTAGAATATGAATTTATAAGTTTATTATTATAATTATTAAAGCCGAAATGCAGATAGGATTCAGAATGTGCTCTTCCAACCCTGTCATTGGCTTTTGCTTACATCTGTCTTTTTGTTCTGTAGCTTTTTGCCATTGCTGGTTTGTACTGCTAAAAGGCTTCAAATAAATGTAGTTGCTGATAAGGACATACCTATAAGGACAGACTCTTAAGGGTTACTGTGGTGCTTGAAAACAGTTGCTTTTAAGCAATAAAGTCCTTAGAGTGGTGGTTATTAACCTGTAGTACTCTTCAATAATGAGGGCAAGCCCCCTGCACCCAAGCCCTAACTGATTTGAATTGTATGTGCTTCATCAATACCCTGTCAAATTCAACCAGAAGCCAGCTGTAGTTAAACTACAAATAAAAGCTGGATTAGTATCAAGCAGCTCTTTCAGACTTTGAGGACTAAGTGCAAAACAGGTTATGTTCTAGACAGCGGGATCTCTTGGCTGTCATGGACTTAGATTTGTGAATTGAATCAATAAAGTATGGTTTCCGGAGTCCTCCAGGATGAGTTCCTTGGCTGCATTTCAGGATCTACTGTTCTAAGCATGTCTAGGGTGTTCAGTAGTCAGTAGATCATCCTGGTTTAAGCTTTTCATTGCTTCTGGTGAATGGTGTATTTGGAAAATTTGTCGTGTGTGCCTCTTCTTGATGACCTGTGACAGTTTCCTTATAAACAGACAAACCACCAAAATCCGAGGCATTTTGAAGACTTGTAAATCTCTTTCAGTAGCGTTTTAAAACTGAGACATGAGACTCTGAATATGACAGTTTAGTACGTATTTGATCAAAGAATAATAGCCATAAGGGCAAGGTAATGTTGGTGTAAAGCTCCACCTCTTTTTTTATTTTTTCACGTTCCAAAGAGACAGGAGAAAAATTCATTTAAATATATCTATACTTGCTTAAAAAAAAGAACATTACTATTGAAGTTTACAGCGTTCCATGGAAACTCTATCCACAGTTCTGTTTTGATATATGCAGAGTTCAATCTAATAAACTTTTACTGAGAAAGTCCTTTAGAGGATAAAAATCTAACCTATAGGACTGTCCTTTGTTTCAAAAAAAACAGCTTCAAAATTAAGTTCCTCTTTCAAATGTTTACTGTTATGTTGATTTTTAGCAAAGCTTGTTGTATTTGCGCTCTCAAGTTAGTGAGGTTTTCAACATCGTGACTCATACTGTTGATTAGTTGTGGCCATTAGCCTGTAGAATCCAATGGAATTTTTCCTCAGTAGAAGAGCTTACTGAAAACTATGTAATCTTCTAAATGTGTATCTAAATGGTATACAGTAAAATCCTTGTTGATCCTGTGGCAAGAACCGTAACTTATTGCAATTTTTTTAAAAGCTTTGGCTACAGTTGAAGATTTCCAGATTCGTCCTCATGCACTTTATGTGCATTCCTACAAGGCTCCTACTTTTTGTGACTACTGCGGAGAGATGCTTTGGGGTTTGGTACGACAAGGATTAAAATGTGAAGGTAAGTCTGTGATTTTTAGTGTGTTTTGGTGTGCGTATGTCTGTATAAGATGAAGAATTGTATCTTGTTTGATATGTTAGCACATTGTAAATGTAGTATTTCATAAGAGTTGGAAGGGGTTGTGTATCAGGAAACCTGAATTCAGATCCTGTCTTTAACGCAAACTGTGTGTGACCGTGGGCAAATGACTTAAGAAGTGTTCTTGATTCTCACTTTGAAAACAAAAAAGTAAAAAAATGGCTAGCTTAGAAGCATGTGTTCTTTGCACAAGGAGCACATACTTTGGAGAGACTCCCGAAGGGGAATCCCTTTCCTTACGGCCTTCATCCAGCTGGCTGCGGAGCACACTGCAGCCTGCTATCAGGTACTGACGCTGCCTGCT
Source organism: Chionis minor (assembly GCA_013398295.1). Classification (NCBI taxonomy): domain Eukaryota; kingdom Metazoa; phylum Chordata; class Aves; order Charadriiformes; family Chionidae; genus Chionis; species Chionis minor. The sequence continues at coordinate 1,635,806 of VZSF01005194.1, read as the reverse complement.
CACTGGCTTCTCCTTGGCTCCAGTGCTCCAAAGTGAGGGTGTGATGAAAGCCACCTGGTGGGGGGAGAGGTGAGGAGGACAATCAGCTGCTTCAGGTTCTTAGACCTTGTTTCTAGAGCTGGGCTTACTAGAGACCAGTATTATAGCAAGTAGTGCAAAAAAAGGTGCTTCTGTGGATCGCATCAAGAACGCTAAAATAAGAGCATTTAATGGAACAATCTATTTCCGTCTTTACCATTTTCCATGATCATCTTTTTAATTGCTTTATCAAAACATTAGGACTATTTTTGTTACTTTGAATGCTGGGAGGGTTTTTTGTCTAAAAAAAACCTTCTTTTTCAGGTTGTGGGTTAAACTACCATAAGCGATGCGCCTTCAAGATTCCAAATAACTGCAGTGGAGTGAGAAAGAGGCGTTTGTCTAACGTGTCTTTACCAGGAGCAGGGCTTTCAGTTCCAAGACCAGCACAAGCTGAATACACATCCTCTGCCTCTGAAGAAGTATGTAATGTGAAAGGGGAAACTATTTCGGGTTTTAAATCCTTTAGCCTCTGGAGAACTAGCTAGTGTTGCAAGTAGCTCATAATGAGTACAAGGGAGTTGAGCTTAGCCATTATGATTGGTTTTAGTTAATTTTTAAATTTGGTTGGTCTTAGACTGTGACACTTACTGATAACTATTATTACTGTAAGAAAAGAAATGGGAAGTAAATTATAACTTTTATGTATAATGTTGTTATTAGCCTGTCATTCATGGTTATATGAACTCTGAGGACTTTGGTTTCGGAAATGATAAAAAACCTTCCCTTCTTTGTAATACAGATTCATTCTGTAATTACCATATCAGTATAGAATAGTTACTTGGCTAAAGGAGTACAAACTGTAAGCTTTTATGCTGTGAGAGCAGAGAGTGTTCTGATATGCTGTTGAGCTTTTCACAAAGTTAGTCTTAAAAAAAACCCCAAGACCTATCAAGGAGAGTGTAGGGGATGAAGGGCTTACAGTAAAAACCATCATCCGTAATAGGTCTTTGTTGTAATGGTTATGAGGATTGCTGAGAGGTTATTGGTTATACTGCAACTATATTTGGATCTTAAGACAGGGCAGGCAGTGATTAGATCCATTTGTTTTGTTGCTGCTTTCACTGTGGGGTAAAAGCAGTGCTTTTGACACTTAGTCTTTTCTACTTATCTAATTCTATTACTTTACAGTATAACAATTCTTCTTACCATAGTTTAAAATACAAATTGTATAGATTGTCGTCTTCAAGAACATCGTGTTTTTTAGCTAGAGGCTACAAAGCCTTGTCTTGAGTCATGAAAAATATTTATTCTGCTATTTGTAACTATTGGTAAGGTTTGTTCAGTGAACATAGAACTGTAAGTGTTTCTCCTCGCATGGAATTTAACTTTGATGTCTGCATGCGTGTTTAGTATCTCTTTGACACTTCTTGTCTGCTATCTGGTTTTGAGTACTTGGCTTAGATGATCAGTAATATATTATCATATTTGTAGTTCATCTTTCAGCAGTCTTAAAATGCTATAGGTCAGATATACAGGGCCATGTTCCTTTACATTTTTCTGTACATGTAGATAACTGTAAATTTATCCTGCTGAATGTTCAGTATGATTCTTGATGCCTTTTTTGTTTTAATTGCCAAAGTTTTTGTTTTAACTTAATTTCAAAGATTTGGGTTGGAGGGGGGTGGGGGTTAATTTCCAGAACTAGTTCTTAATTTTATAAATATTTTTGCCTAACTTAGTAAGGTATTCAGGTATGCTGTACTTTGCTTTTTGAAACTGGTAGCTTGAGGTAATGATTGGATTTTGCTTTGCCTACCTCCACTGTTTTCCATTTTATCCCCTACATGGGCATTTGTATGTGCTGTCTCTGAACTTTGCTAGGTTGCTTAAAAAGTGTCAAAAGAGTGAATTTTTAGCATTTTAGCTTCTGTGGGAATAAAGATTCATACATACTTCCCTGCACTCTGCAAGGCTTTTTCATCTGGTGTTTTCTTGGTTTTGTTTTATGACATCAGAATGTTCTCTTAAAGCTTCTTGGCCAGGTTGCTTTCTTACCTGGTCACTTTCTGAGCCAACATCTCACTCCCAGCCCCACTGACTTTTATTTTTTTTAAAATTTATTTATTTTTCCTGAAGTAGAACTGTTTTGGTGCAAATTGTTTATATCTTCATTATTCCAGCGCTGCTGCCCAGAACCTAGTAAGAGGATTCCCTCCTGGAGCGGCCGTCCCATCTGGATGGAAAAGATGGTGCTTTGCAGAGTGAAGGTTCCTCACACCTTTGCTGTTCACTCTTACACTCGTCCCACCATATGCCAGTATTGCAAACGGCTGCTCAAGGGCCTTTTTCGCCAAGGAATGCAGTGTAAAGGTAAACATTTAAGTTTCGGCTGCAGCAATAAATTTCAGTAAAGGTCTTGTGTTTAAAACTGATTTCAACTTATATTTTGATTGCTAGAAAGTTGTAAACTGTGAACTAGGGCACTATAGTTTTTGAAAAATTGCATATTTTTGAGAGGCTTATAGCAGCCCTCACTTTTATTTTAGTAGACTGTGCAATGTACATTTTTGTGAAAAATAAGATTTAATCACACGTAAACTGGGAACACTTTAATTCTAGAAGGATAAATCTAAATTAGTATAAATGGGACATGCTTCCCTTTGTTCAATGCCTGCCTTCTAGACTCATCGCTAAAGAATGTGTAAATTTTCATTATATTATTCTAGTACAGAATACTGGTTATTATCTTTTGGAAAAAAATTATGCAGGTAGGCGCCTTTCCTGAACTAGCTCGGGCTTCGTTAGCTGCATGGTTTTTATTTAGCATATTTTAAGATGCATCAGTTCAGTTCTCGGACTCTTTTGTGCAGTTCTCACGGTGTAACTGACATTGTGGTCTTCTTCCGGCTCCTTATTGCTGGATAGCGCAGGTCTGTCAGCTTTGTTGCAGGAAAGAAAACTGTAGTGATGAATCCTAAACATTAATATGGAAAGGACTTTCCATTGCTGTCACGTGTTTGTCAAACATGAGTACCAAAGGTCAACAACATTATGAAAGAGGTCACTTAATACATTTTCAATTTCCGTTAGTAGAAAAGAGCAAAAATTGTAAGCTTGTACTTGTGTTAACTTTCTTTTAACTGAAAGTACTACTGTCTCATGTAAGGAAGTAGTTTTATTTCTGTTTTTAGTAATTTGCAGTCTTTGTAGTCTGTCTGAAGTCTGAATCCTGAACTGGTTTTGATTTTTTTTTTTTCTAGTCAGTGTGTCTCCTGCATACATGTAATACATAAATAATGAAGCCTAAAAAAGATGCTTTGCAGTTTTAACATAGAGATGCTACTGTCCATATACAGTTGTTGTGACTGTATATCTGGCTGAACAGATGAGGCTACCACATCACTTTCAGGGAAGTGAACAACACTAGATTAAAAATAGCATTTATGTATGGAAAACAAGCCTAGAGAAATGCTATGTATACACACAGGAGAGAGATAGGTGTATTAATAGGTCTCTGTTTATGCAGTATGATCCTATATGTATTTTTAGTATATCAGGAATTGTTATCAAAGAATCAAATTATTTTCATACTGATGTCACCTACAGATTCTTAAGGTTTTCCACCAACTTCCTTGTGCACATTCCCAAAGCTTGGGGTCTTTCAGCAGTCCCATGTTCCTGAGTACCCGTAAGAGCCCTGGATTTCTTGAATTCATCCAGGCTACTTGGACTCTGAGAATGATCTTTGGGATGCTAAGGCTATATTTGTGGTAATAAGTTAAATGTGCCAAGGAACATTCCTGGACACTGAGGTCAGCTGGGCCAAAATGACCTCTGCTCATGAACTAGACCTGGGAACTGTTTGAGATTGTGCTGATGCTGTGGGCCAAAAGCATGCTAGGGATGTTTCTAACTGTTTACTGGACTAGAGAATTGCATTGCAGTACCCAAGAATATTTCTGGACAAAGTCTAATTTCCTAGGATTGACTCATTCTTAGCCTTTCTAGTTCCCTGGTAGGATTGGAAATGTCTCTGTTTCTTCCAGCTCCCTTCAAACTAGTGAAGTAACCATATTCCATAATACGGACTGAAAATGCCTCTATAGAAAGAACTGTTCATTGGTCTGGTAGGATGCTTTCTCGTAGGCACTCAGAAGCTGAACAGGATTGTATTTTGCTCCAGGGTTTGGCTTCTCTGCTACTAAAAACGGGGAGAAAACGATTTTTTCTCCTGTCTGGGCTTAAAAGGAAAGCACAATGAGCTTTCTTTGGATAGCAGAAACAGGTCAGATTATCAGTTTGAAAACAGTTGCGGGGGCAGTAGGGAGTTTTGAAATTCGCGATGTTGATACAGAGTTGAAAATTACAGTGATGCTGCTAATAAAGGAAATTCCTGTTAATATGACTAGTGTATGCTGGACTTGTTCGGTAGGCTGCATCTGATACCTTGGTTGCAGAAACGACACATGTCCAGGTAATATTCCATCTCCGTGCCAGGCCAGATCTGGACATAACGTTATTCCATCTGCCACGTGTCAGCAGGAGAAATGGAGCTTCAGCGTTCAGCCAAATCTGTAATCTCAATGATAGCGGAACTAGGTTTTGGGATTTACTGCAGAGCATATTTGCTGTGTGATATAGGTGTGTGATCCTAGAGGATCTGATGGCTGCAAGTCTTAGGCAGCAGGTGGGGAAAAATGATAAGAGATGAGACATTTAAATCATATAGCAGTGGAAAAAAGGGTGTGGAACAGATGAGAGGATGGGAGAAATTACATCATAATGGAAAAAATAACTACAGAGAAAGCTAGAGAAGTAGAAAACCGTTCTGTAGTGGAAGGGGAAGTGCTGATATAATAAATAGTGGTGGGGCAAATCAACATGTGACATTAGGACAAGATTGTTAATTTCCTTGTGGAGGTGACCTCATCGCTGCTGTCTTCAGTTACATGCAAATGTGTGAATCTGAACCGAAGCTTGTGACGGAAGCAGTGAATGATAGAATGTTAGTGTCTGAGTAGGAGTAAGATTCTGGTATCATGGACTTATTTATCTTCTATTGAAGATTGCAGATTCAACTGTCACAAACGCTGTGCATCTAAAGTACCTAGAGACTGTCTTGGAGAGGTGATTTTCAATGGAGGTAAGATGAGAAATATGCTTTCAAATACTGACGGATATTTGGAGGCTTAACAAGATGCATTAGCTTTTGGTTCCCTCATCTTTGACTATTTTATGGGGTTTTTTTATTTTATCTTCTCATTTTTTTCACCTGAGATCGCTGACAATTAAAAAGATTCACTGTAAAACTTACACTCTGGTGACTTGAATTTTACTTAATCTTGGCAAGTGCAGTATGCTTTGCTTGAGGTTGTTCAAGGAAAATAAAAAAATCAAGAAGCCTTCTCAATATACAAAATTTAAAACATCTGTTGTGATCAGTCTACTCGTTGTTCGTCATGAAATACATGTTTTTAAATGTTAATATCTGAAGACAAGTACCCTTTTTTTGTGACTTTCTCGTACCCATGATTTTTAGTGGCTAGATTTAGCTCAGAAGTTTGTGAGGTAAAAGAGAAAGGAAAAAGCCAAACTAAACCAAAACAAAGAATCCCACTCTAATTTTTTAAACTTTAGTTAGGTAGGACTATCTTCTGAATAGACCTTACAGAGTTGGAAGCAGAAGGTAGGGAACAGCATGTGGAAGAAAGTTTAGAGTCTTACTCTTTCAAGTTTTAGACCAGTGTTAAGCTGATGAACATGGGATGGATGAGCAGACAGTGAGGTGAATTGAAAGCTAGTTGGATGGATGGGCCTAGAGGGTGTTGATCAGTGGCATGAGGTCTAGTTGGAGGCTGATAACTAGTAGTGTACCTCAGGAGACAATACTGGGTCCAGTCCTGTTCAACATCTTTGTTAATGATCTGGTTGATGGGGCAGTGNTGTTCAAGGAAAATAAAAAAATCAAGAAGCCTTCTCAATATACAAAATTTAAAACATCTGTTGTGATCAGTCTACTCGTTGTTCGTCATGAAATACATGTTTTTAAATGTTAATATCTGAAGACAAGTACCCTTTTTTTGTGACTTTCTCGTACCCATGATTTTTAGTGGCTAGATTTAGCTCAGAAGTTTGTGAGGTAAAAGAGAAAGGAAAAAGCCAAACTAAACCAAAACAAAGAATCCCACTCTAATTTTTTAAACTTTAGTTAGGTAGGACTATCTTCTGAATAGACCTTACAGAGTTGGAAGCAGAAGGTAGGGAACAGCATGTGGAAGAAAGTTTAGAGTCTTACTCTTTCAAGTTTTAGACCAGTGTTAAGCTGATGAACATGGGATGGATGAGCAGACAGTGAGGTGAATTGAAAGCTAGTTGGATGGATGGGCCTAGAGGGTGTTGATCAGTGGCATGAGGTCTAGTTGGAGGCTGATAACTAGTAGTGTACCTCAGGAGACAATACTGGGTCCAGTCCTGTTCAACATCTTTGTTAATGATCTGGTTGATGGGGCAGTGTACCCTCAGCAAGTTTGTTGATGTCTGGGAGCACTGGGTGATACACCAAAGGGTTGTGCTGCCATCCAGAGGGACTTCGACAGGCAAGAGGAATGCTGGACCAGATGACCTCCAGAGGTTCCCTCCAGCTTCAACTGTTCTATGATTGTGTTGCCCAACATCTCGATCCTTGGCATACATGTTTTTGAGTGGAATAAAATTGATGGCATGCAGCAGATTGCACCAAAATGCACAACTCGATTCAGAGGCCTGGGCAGCAGCCCTGTTAGCCAGTGTGTCCTTTGCCATTGCACTATATATCTCATGTGTTCATGCCTGCCTTCTCCAGCTTCAAAGCTCTTGCCTGCATCATGAGGTTGGTAGCCATGAACAATAATGTGCAACATGTTGGCTGCAGCCTGCTTTCACCACCCTCGTGACACTGAGGTGCTAGAGCATGTACTTTAGGAACTATAGTTTCAGACAATTCTTCCGTGGACATAGGGAGTGGTTTATTTTTTTATTACACACACACACACACACACACGCGCGTGCGCACACAAAGCCTACAGGTGAAGATATTTGTATGTCTTATTTCTTGATTTTCCACAGTGCAAGTTGTACAGCTTTTGGAAACTTGAAACTTCTGCCAGCAGGGAGTCAGATGCGAGTTAAGATCTGTTCTGCTTTTCTCTTTTCCTGCAATACCACAGCCCCCTTTTTCTCTCTTGCTTTTGCTCTTACAGGCTACAAGGGCACTGAGAACAGAGTTGCGTTTCTGTTGACAGAGAATTTTATTTGCACAGGAATAGTTCTCTGGGTCATCTCTAGCCATCAAAAGGTTACTTTGTACTGATTACTTGTGGAACAGAATTACTTAATGAGATAGAGGTTTAGACCTTAAGCTTTCGCTCCATTTCTTTCAATATGATTCTTGTTTTGGTCTCTCTTGCCTTGGCATTTAGCAAAGACAAATGGATAATGTCCATTAGCACACTCTGCATAATTTAGCAAAAACTTGAGGATTTTGTGCATTCTGATTGTACTTTTATGTTTACTTACATAAAAGTGAACTGAAGAAGTAGTTTTGGGTGGTTTTTTTTTTTGTTGTTTTGTTTTGTTTAATTGTGGATTTGAAATAGTATCTGAATCCTGTGTTGTTTCCAGAGCCTGCTAGCCCAGGCCAGGACTTGGACATGCCAATGGAAGTTGATAGCAGTGAAATGAACAGTGATGGTAGTCGAGGTCTAGATGATGCTGAAGAGCCTTCTCCTCCAGAGGACAAAATCTTCTTTATGGATCCATCTGACCTTGATGCAGACAAAGATGAGGAAGCTGTCAAAACCATCAGGTAGGTCATAAGGTGGCTTTCTTTGCTCTGGATGTACTTTCCTTAATATTGTGAGGTAAAACTCTGAGTAAACCACTTCTGATTAGCCCAGTTTTACTGCTTAAAGTGTCATTTTTTTCATTTGTGTTTTTTTTAACTGGAAAATGCTTTGTAAAGTTATCCTGTTCCAAGCAAATCTGAAACGTAACTAAATTAAAGTAATATAGTCTCTTCTAATTGGAAGAAGTACTGTACTATGACTGTTACCAAAGAAATAAAGCCAGGTTATCAAAACATGATAAAATTTATGGCTTAACATGGCTAAGACATGACTAAGATCTTTGTGTCTTTAGTTTAACTTAGTTACTCTTATACGTGTGTTGATTTAAAAGGAATTACTTGAGAGATTTTAATATTCACCTCATAGTTTAGACACACTTTAGGTGAGATCTTCATTTGTTGTTTGTTTTTGTGGTTTTTTTAATTTGAGCGTGATTTTTCTGAAGTCTTCTATCCGATAACTGTTACGTAGTTCCTTTGATCAAGTCTGGTCTTTTTACTTTCTGTATTCTGAATAGCGTCATCCTGATCTTCTTAAGTCATTCTTAATAATGTAAGAGCAGTTATAGTAGGTGAAAGCAAAGGTCATTTTAGCTCAGTGCTTAATAGCAAATAAGTAAGGAAGAGAATACCTTCTCAACTTTTGGTGATTTATAGATCAAGGACTTCCTGAGTTAGAACTAGCATTTTTTTTCTGTGTTCCACCTCTAAATATGATTTTTCCATTTTAATTGCACTTGGAGCAATTAAAGTTTTGGCATGTACAGCATCCTGTGGCAGCTAATTCTGTAATTGCGTGCTATGTTAAAGCATCCTTACATTTTTGGTTTTGAATTTGCCGTGATTCTGTGTGTTTACAAATGTTTCTGTTAGTGCTGCATGTAGGAGCTCTGGTGTTAAGCAGGCAACTTAGTGGTTCACTCTGTCTTCAGTGCTATTAAAACCTGTCACATTCTGACAAGGTCACTAGTTAAACGCAGAGATTGTGAAATTCTGTTAACTGCAGGACAGTTAATATTCCTGACCATTGATAAAACTTCCTGGTGCAGCTGTGATTTTAATTAACATACCCCTGTTGATACTTTAATAAATTGAGAGTATGCTTAGATAGGGCCCTTTATTAGCATAATAACAATATGAAGAAGTAGCATAGTCAACTTACGCAGACAAGAGATAGCAATGTTGGTGTTAATTATATTTTTATGCTGGATTAAGGCCAGGATTCTCAGCTAATTGTTTTGAGAGAGGATGATTTCTGTAGATGTCTTCATTGCCATGTGTTTTTGCTGTGTTCCATAGAGTAATTTAAGTACTGCCATACTTGCGCTAAGAGAGCAAGTGGGAGCTCAGAGCCTTAACAATTTCAGCTATCAATTAAATAATTTGTATGGGAAGAGAAAGTGCCTGTTCCTGAAAATTATGGGCTAAAAGTGTAGTACCAGTATAATTGCAGTACTGTTCTATTTTACCTTGTTTAATATTAACTATTCTATCTTTTGGTTTTAGTCCTTCAACAAGCAATAATATCCCTCTCATGAGAGTTGTACAGTCAATCAAGCATACAAAGAGGAAGAGCAGTACAATGGTGAAGGAAGGATGGATGGTCCACTATACTAGTAGAGACAATCTGGTCAGTGACTTTAGTTTCTTCCTATGTTAAGTTAAATTATTTCTCTAAACTAGAGTATTTTATTACTTCTATTTAGATACTCTGATTTACAGTATCATTTGAAAGAACTTAGCCATGATGTTCATTATAAAGAAATCTGGTGCAAAGGAGAAACTGTAGTTTGCTCAAAAGTCTTCATGTGGTGATTCAACAATACTTTTTCTTCTCCCTTTTAAAAAGGAGAAGCATCTCTAAATCGTCTCAAATGAGTTGCATGTTGAAGATTTCGGCTTTCCTGAGACAATAATTTGGAATAATTTGCTTATGTCTTCTTTCTGTTTAGCAGTTGAACTAAATGTTTGTATTGGTGTTCAACGACATGAAAAGGTGGAAATCATTATAAAATGATGAGTACTGAAATGGTTGGCACTATTATTCTAATGATCTAGGTGTTCGTAGATATTGATGTATAGGTATGGGAACCCTTCATTCCTCTAGCAATTCACTCTATCTAAAAGCAAATGTTATTGAACATCACCACTACACCACACCCCCTGCCCTGCGCCCAACCTCACTATTCCTCTTCATGTCAGTGGAATAAAGAATTGTGGCTTGTGTGTCTGTCTTAGGTATACAAGCATCCTCCAAAAAGACTATGATGTTTGTTTCCAGTGCTCCTGGGTTTTGTGTATTGAGGAGGAAGATAAGGAAGAATAACTGGGTTCTGTAGAGTTGTCTGATGGGACTGAATCCTCTTGTCTTTTGGTAGATGAATGAAAAGGATTAAGTAAAGAAGTTCCCAGTTCTCGTGAAGTACAGTGCATCATTATTAAGACTGTTCGTGAAAGGCAGCATAAATACTTTTGCATTCTTTATCTCTACGCAAGAGTATGATTGAAGGGGACGAGGAATTTAGAGGAGCAAAGTTATTTAAGTTCTGTTGAAATCAAGCTGAGGAGTGATACAAGTCAGCTCAGGTTACTGTAGTCTTTTTACTGTTCGTGACTGTCAGCTAAACAGACCACTGCAAGTGGTCAGTGAGACACTGCCTTACAAAACATTTCTTTAAAGTACAGTTTTCTAGTATCTAGATGTATTTATCACAAACCAAAATAAGTATCAAGTGTATTTCAAATGATATTCCATCATTTAACAGACAGAATTATCATCAACTGGCTATGGAAAAACTAAGGCCAGGTAGTAGATGAACAGTTCCAGCAGTGTTCAGGGCAGACCTGGTATTTGGCTCTGATTTAATCTTTCAGTACAGCTGGTACGTTTTTCCATGGACTTTTTTTGGACCGCCATTCAAACGGAGTGTTCTGCCCCTAAGCAAAATAACCTTCATCCAAGCAAGATCTTATAGAGCTTCCTAATGGGAGGAGACCATTGGCTATTTCCCTTGACTGCTCTGCTCTCAGCAATGTCAGACTATTTCCTACTCCTGAAACAACTTAGGCTTTCTGTCAGTTGCAAAGAGGTTCGTTTTAACATCAGTATCTGTATACTTCTTGCTGACCCTGGATAACAAGATACTTCACCATTTATAATGAGAAGTTTCCGAATAATCAGCCGTATTCTTTTCCTTATTCTGAGCCCATCCTTACTGAGAATATGGTATGGTCAGATTTTGGATCCTTGATTGAGTTACCAACCTGTTCCTTAATTCCCCTCCTCCAAAGTCTTCCCTGAGTCATGGTTTAGAAAAGAGCATATATGTCCAAAGGACAGGTTCACCCTTATGTTTTCACACAGTTTCCATTTAGTGTTGGGTGGGAATTCCATTTACTTAATTCATGTCCTAGCTTTCTTTGTCTAGCTGCTACAGGTAGTCTTAGCTTCCCCATGATTGAAGTGATTTAAGCTCTGCTGTATTATGTTTCAAACGACTGTCATCCTAGGCCAGAGTTGAGTGTCTTGGATTTTTGTCGCAGAAAAATGAAAATGGGTTTCGAAGTGTATGAGCATGGTGCAAGTAAAGGAAGGTAGATTCATACAGTCATATTAGCTTTCGGATGAAAGCTGTTTTGGTTTGAGGAATGATCCTCTGTTTAAAATTCCAAGACAGTGGTGTGCAACAGCTTATTCATATTACTTTTGGTGGAGCTGATATTTCTCATTGGTGCAGACTTCCAGAAAATGGCCATTTTGTCCACTCGAATCTCATAATCTCTCTTGCCACTGTGTGCTTTTGACCTTCTAGAATTCTGTGTTGACAGAAGAACTAAAGACTTGTTAGGCTTGCTTAGTCCTTGAACCCTTGCAGTGTTGGTGTGAGGGCACAGAGGGAGAAAGCATGACTCCCACAATTGTTGCTAAATTAGAATAATTCAGGTTTTGTGAGCACGTTCACCTGGAGTAAAACCTGTGTAGGTAAGTGTTTTTTCTGTATGAGATAACTGCTGTTGTCACTGCAATTACTGTAAGGTAAGTAATATTTTTTTTCTGGTTTGTGGAAATAATTTTTTGAGCGGCCTTGAGTTTAAAAAAAATCTGTATTCCCAAAGTGTATAGTTTCATGTATCTAGTCCAAGATGTGACAGTGAATTAATGTTAGCTGATTATCTTAGTCATTTAAAGCATTTCTCATTTAAATAATCAGATAACAGCCATATGAGTGATTTATTCCTTATGTTATTGTACTGTGCATTTTGTAGAGAAAAAGACATTATTGGAGACTGGACAGCAAATGCCTCACGCTATTTCAAAATGAATCTGGAACAAAGTATTACAAGGTAATTAACGATGAATAATAGTTATGTTGCAGTTGATTAACTTGGTGCTTTATAGATCTGAAATCTACTTGTGAGTGGTGTAACTGTTATCTGCATTTCCCTATCTTTCTTAACGAAAACTGTGACAGGTCAATTGTTGGCCAAAGCTTGTAAGTGAGAAGAACCAAGACTAACTCTGAGAAGTTGCTTGCAGCTCCTGTTCTAATCCCCTTGAGTATGTCTCTCCTTACATTTTTGCCTGTACTGTTCTCCTGAATTGCCTAGCACATTAAACTTTCTTCACAATTACTAGAGAATTTGTTTGGCCACCAGTCTAATGAATGCTAGGATTTTTGCATTCTAAAAATAGTGACTAAAAGCTCGCATGCTTATGTATTTTATTTTGAGGTTCCCAAAATTAAATTATTCCCAACTGTACAACCGATATTTAGAGCAAAATTTACTGTGCAGCATGGCGTTATATAAGTGAAACTTAGCAATAAGTATATATTGTTAATACAGTAATGTGTTCAATGGTGGAATATTCAGAAAATGTATTCCAATGTGTAAACAGGATTTTTCCCTTTCTTGTCTTACATGTTTAGGTGGGGGCCCAAATCTTGCAGCTTCTTCCTTTATAACATCTCTAAGATCAAGCCTTTTCTCTGTACACCCAGCTAAACTTGCCCAGATCCTTTTCATCCCTATCTTGACCAGTGCAGTCTCTTCTTCTCAGACCTCCCTGATACTTGTATTGCCCTGTGCATTCAAAACACAGCTGGTAAAATATGTTCCTTGCTTGTTGCTCCGTTATGTCACTGCTTTTTAGTCCTTTGACTTGTCCCTTTCCCTCCCCCTTTTTAAACTGCTTGAATCTCAGGTTACTTGTCTTTGCTGTTAGAGTCATTCGCAGTTGTTGCCTTTGCATTTATTTGCTCGTCATCTTAATCAGCTACTGTCTCTTGACCCCTTAATGCCAACCTGGTGTTCACCTGCTTGTTCACTACTCTTGCAAGTGACGTGCACCTGTACACCTTCCTGTGTATGTGGAATGTCCTCCTCCAGCTAGTGTGAACTTGCAACCATTTCTTCCTTCAGATCTGTTCTCTAGTACTGCTTGTACCGTGATCTTACACTGGCAAAGTAGAAGAGTCAGTAGAAATTGTTAATATCTACATGAAAGAGAATCTTTGCCAAAACCAATTTGGTTACGTGAAGCAGTGGTTCTTGACTAGCTTGCATAACCACATCCTCTTCTTAACATCGTCTTGTTTCACTTTTTTCCCCTGTCATGTTCTTCTCTAGCTAAGCTGTATAAACTGCAGGGGGGAAATGGTCATTCTATAGTTGCGCATCATTTGTATGCAGGTGTGTCATGCTTAATATAGATGCAGTTTGTCTAAGTAGAGAGTAGTAATTGTATAGCGAGAACTGTGGGGGGGCTGGAAGTCTCTCTAGGCTTATATAAGGGAATTCAGAAAAATGTGGGTGGGCAGTGGTCATACAGAGTTCGACGTTAGTTATGAAGCTTGGTATTTTGGTATTTTGATATATTTGCTTTGATTTCTTTGCAGACACTTAAGTTTTGAATATCAGTATATTAAAATATTATGTGCGTTTTCATTTTTTAATCTTTAATATTTTTCTTCAGGAGATTCCACTTTCAGAAATTCTCCAGGTGACTCAGCCTCGAGATTTTTCAAATGTGGTGCAGGGCAGCAACCCATACTGTTTTGAGATCATCACTGACACGATGGTGTACTTTGTTGGTGAAAACAATGGCAGCAGTCATCACAGTCCTGTTCTTGCTGCCTCCGGAGTTGGACTTGACGTAGCTCAGGGCTGGGAGAAAGCCATTCGTCAGGCTTTGATGCCAGTCACTCCTCAAGCTAGCGTTTGCACTGCTGCAGGACAAGGAAAAGATCACAGTAAGCAGGGAGACAAGGCGCTATTACTCATATTCCAAAACTGTTAATAGTAGAGATTCCTTGCTTATTTAGAGTGAAGTATTGTCTGTCTATTCTCTGCTGATTTGGGTCCATAATTTTCCACAAGTCTCTAAAAAGTGACACTCAGGTTTGTGGAGGGTGGGCAAATCCTTGAATGTGTTGTAGCAGGAAGCAGTAGTTAAGAATCAGACTTACAATATGAATGCACATTGCAGAGCTTTATTGTAGGAGCATTAAGAACTCACGCATAGTTGCTGGATGTAAAAAGCGATCATATTTGAGATATTTCTAATATACTTTAAATATATATTCAGATTATATATAAAAGATCTGAAAGAACTAAATTTGAATGCTTTTTGATGTTATCCCATGTATATTTTTTTAAAAATCTGTGAGATCTCAGTAGCTAAGGAGAAGAAAAGGAGTTAGTGATGCAATGTAAATACTTCCAGTGATGGAAAGAACTTCTGCTAAGCTTGTGGGTATTAATAAAAAGTACTCTATTCTTCCTTCTGTGCACCCATCCTCCTCTGGCATAGGATCATATTCATTATCAGGGCTCCACTAAACTGTGTGTTGTGTTCTTTCTCTTCAAGGATCTCCTTGTTCTTTGCAGTGGCATTCATTCACATTCTGTGCTGAGATCTATGCTTTCATTTTTTAGTTTTCTTCCATCTTCCAGCTACTCTGTAATCTTCTAGTGAGATCTTCTTTTGCAGGAGATTCTGAGATCAGTTTCTTGTCTCTGATATCTAGTTATTCTTTATCAGCAACAGTTAAGAACATGTAAATGCTAGTCTGAGGTAAAGGCACTTTCTGAAAATACAGCCATGGTCTGAAATGGTAAACTGTGAAATGCCAGTACTGGTATCTGCGTTTTATTACAATGAAGAAACATAACTGTAAGATGATACCTCATAACTGGCCTTATAAATATGTAAAATGCCACTTTCAGTATGAAATTCTTAATTCCAGATATATATGTGTATATATATATCAAAACTGTCCCTGTTTTCTAGAATTTAAGGCTTACTGTTTCTGGGAGACTTGCAAAGACAGTTGCTTTTTCCAAAATCAGTGTTTTTCAGATACAATAATATTTTTATATTAAAACTTGACAGTGGTAGGGAATAGAGCTGCAGGTGTGGATATAGAGAGGAAATATTTTAGCATGTTTAGGATCGTAGGAGTATAAAAGCTACTGTGAGTTGTGGAATGGTGTTCCCATCTTCTTAGACAACTCATCAGGTTATTTTTTTAAACTCTAAAGAGCCCACAAAATGTCTATTCATCCCTCTCCTTCCTGCACACAGTGAGCCATGAAATGTATTTCAAGAGCCTTTAAGAAAATTAGACTTTTAGTTTAAAAACCAAAACCCCCAAAGCCTCAAATATGTTTTTTTAAATGAAAAGATCAAAAAAGGAAGGATACACTGCTAGTGCTTGAAATCCTTGCAGCAGCAGGAGATTTGTAGTGTCAAAATAACCGTAAGACATTTTGTCTAGTCAATTTATATCACTTTCTAGCCAGAGAGTAGCTAGAAACAAGGATGTTCATCCAGTCTGACCAGGGGGACAGAGTCCTTTCTGAGCCTGTACCTGGTGGTTGGGATGGGATGTTTCTGAGCTGAAATGAGAAGATTAGCAAGATGTTACCTAGTATAGATTACATATTGAATCCTGTCATTCCTTATTTCTTCGGAAGTGACAATTTTTCAGCCCTTATTCTGATGTATTTCACTGTTTCACATCACATACTGATGTATTTTCACACTAGAAAAATGGATATATTTGGGAGGAGTAGCACAATCTCCACCTACCAGCTATTTTGTATTCTGTAGCCATCTACGGAGAAGGGTTCAGTCCGTTCTCATTAAAGAGTTTCAAAAACTGTATCTTCAGTTTCTAGTTACCTTGCTTCAACCTCGCTGCAGTTTGTGTTAACCTTGGTAGCTTTTTTGTCTGTCTTCTTTCTTGTTTCCCCTTGTGTTCTGTACTGTTACTCCAATAGAGATCTGACTGGAGTCAATAACCAGGAGACTTACGGAAGGCTGTAATTCCCATTCATATTTCAGGTGCAGTATTCAGAGTGTCTTTGAGAACTGGTATATGTTGCTTTCTTAAGACTATAAATTCCTTCTTTGAGGTGAAGCACAGGTGGCAAAAATCAGATACAGATGTTTTCTTTGTTCCCTAAAATTCTGGTTTTTAAAGACCAAAGCTGCTTTTAGGTTGATAAAAGCTCTTTCCAAAGTGCTAGTAAATCTATAGTGTATCTTCTATCCACCTTGTATGTTCTACTTCTTTTTTTTTTTTTTTTTAAGTTGACAAAATTTAGGTGTCCGTTTGTCTTAGGTGCTTCACCTCTGTCAGGAAGTCAAAGGAAAAGGATGTTTTCTGCCTGCCTTCAGGGATCTCTTCTTGTCCGTGCATCATAATGTTATTCTTGTAATGAAAACTTCATGTCAACATCTGCTGCAGGCTGAAAAATGCTGTGTCTTTATCTGGTGCTTTTACTTGCAGATTACACTTCCTAGATGTGCTCTTATATTCCAAAGCTTGTTATGCTTCCGTAGTTTATCCGTGAAAAAAAGATAGTTTGTATTATGGAGTTTATTGTTATTTTAATTATCAGGTCTTCTGTTACTTGCTTTGCTTGATTTGTTTCCTTATGCATTAATTCTGTATATCTTGATACCACAGAAAATTAGTAACCACATTCATTTGGCTATAAGGAATCTACCTGACCCTCTTCCTTGTGTTTTCCTGTATTACTACCATAATTCTTAGTAGTTTAATGAACTCTGATACAATTGCCACATCACTATCGCTTCTGATTCTCCAGCTCTGTATCGTGTACACACTCATACTGTTTTACTATTTTTGTAATTAACAATGTGACAAAAATAGATAAATAATACCAGCAAAACCGCTATGTTTGTTCATCTAAATCAATCCGTAAAATTTTAGTTCCAGGGTATGATGTTTCTGAAGAAAATCAATAAAAATCGTTTCACTGTGACTGGGTTAGAAGTCAGTGAAGGTTTTTTTCTGTTTTGTTTTTTTTCTCTTTTTACTAGAAAAAGCCTGCCCTTCCTATTTACTTACTCAGTTATATCTTCTTTATTGCAGAAGAGTTATCTCTAAGCATCTCGGTCTCAAATTGCCAGGTCCAGGAGAATGTGGTGAGTCACATGCATTGTATAATAATGGTGTTTATTTACCTGGGTATTACAAAGTAATTGTTAGTAACAGTGTCTGGATGAGAAAGCAACACCAGGGTATTGTAGCTAAAAAAGTCTGTGTTATATACAGGAAGTAATCTGCTTACCTGGCACAGCTGTTAGTTTGTATGGATGTTTGTCCCTGCTTGCAGTGCAACTAAGTGGATCCTCTTCAGGAAAAGTTTGTTCTGTTTTTCCATTCCACTCAGGGTGATGATGGCACCCTTTACAGAGTTTGATTAATGTCAAATGAAAATACAGCCTAGTCAGTAGTAACTAATATGCTCAGGAACATTTTGATTACTCCTGACATTTGTGATTTCTTTTTTTCCTTGCATTAGGATATCAGCTCTGTGTACCAAATATTTGCTGATGAAGTGCTGGGTTCTGGTCAGTTTGGTATTGTATATGGAGGTAAATTAACACTAGATACCATTACGTGTTTATTAAGGTAGAATGTCTGTCTGCTTGATATAATTAGCCTTTTCACATTTACTTATCTGTATCTAGAATGTCTAGATGAAGTTTATCTTGTTAAAAGTTTTGTTTGGATTACTTTACTGTTTCTTTCTGCAGTTTTATGTATAGTATTTTTTGCATTTAGAGTTTTACATTGCCATCAAAGTGGGTTTAGAATATGCATTGCATTTTGACCACAGTTAAATACAAAGCAATCTCTATTCTGAATTTGGCCTTGGTTAGTGATGTGGGTTGTTTTAATTGTGAATTTTAACACTGTTGTCTGTATTATACAGTATTAAAAGTCATGTATTTAAGGAGATTGTCAGTTACACCTGTTTTTAAAGATATCTGAGAGATGTGGCCAAAAGCAATTAGAAAAATACATATTTTAGTTTGTGCTTTGATGTGTTTATGCAAACATTAACATATTTTATGCAAAAAGTTTTGCTACAAATTTGTCAGCAGGATAAAGTAGAGGGAGGAATTCTTTGTCAAGAGGTCTCAGTTTTAGGTTTCAAATGTAGCTTTATCGCTTTTAGTTTTTAAAAATTTCTATTAGAACATACAGCTTTTATAGTATGTAATCACAAAAAGAAGAAACACTAGAAATGCATCATATGATCTGTTTCCCTTTTTTCTTTTTTCTTCTTTTTTTTTTTTTTTTAAATCCATGTGTTATATCTCAAATGTTGAGGAAAAACCACACAGCATAAATCTGGAAAAAAAGAAAAGGTGATAACTAATGATTTAAAAGTGGTAACCTTTCTCCTTTTCTCATGTTGGCTTTCTAGTCAGGAAGTATTGTGGCTATGATTTTTCTGTGTGCCAATTGTGTAGTTAGATACTTTTCTCTACTACTTCTGAACTGCTTGATGGAAAGCCAATTTGATGGTCTGGTTTTACATTACACTCTCAAGAGGTCTAATTTTTTCCTCGCCCTGTATTTCTTAAAGCATAGTGTGAATCAAAGTATGCTCCCTCTCTTATGAATAGAACATGCACAAATGCAGACAGTAGTTTAATGTTTTGGTTTCATTTCTATATGTACTCTCCTAAATTGCCTTTTAGATAAATCTCGGCTTGGTATTTTTCATGATTCAGTGCTTATAAACATAGTAAGAGCGTATAAACATAATAAGTACTTATAAAAGGCTTTTATATTAAATCTATATTAAATCTTTTCACTTAAAGATGCCTAAAAATATATAGGATATGCATACTCAGTTTCTTAAGATAAAATCGTAAGCAGAAAGAGCAAGAAAAGAGAATGTAAAAGAATATTCTTTTGCTGGCTCTGCACACTGCTTAATAGTTACTGGTTTTTAGGGAGACTAGATCTGGTAACTTCTAATATTGGCTTCTCCCCACCTGTGTAGACTTACTGAAATAATGGTAACCAAACCTTTTATTTAAACAAATAAAGGTAAAATTAAGTTGCTTACATTGTTGCGGGGGTTTTTGTTACTGGGTGGCTTTTTTTTGTCGTCTGTTCTGGGCAAACCTTTACAAATTGTAAATCAAGAAGTTACAGGATATTGATATCCAACTCCTGTTTCTTTCAGCGAGAACCATTTCCCTCTGCCTATTTTGGTTAGTTTTGAAGGGTCTGAAAAATAGAGACAGGAAAAAAAAAAAATTCTTGGCAGTTTCTTACTGATGTAAAACTTGTCCTGAAACCTGGTTGGTTGTGTTTTACTTCGGAAAAGGAATTTTCAAGCTGCTTTTCTGTTAATCTTTCTTCGTGTTCAATTTTTAGCTCTAGTCCGGCTTCTGTAGTTAAGTGTTTTGTTAGTTTGGTGGCTTTGCTTTACGTTCTCTTGCAGCCGAGCATTTATCTTCTGGGTTTTGCACCTAGTTCGTAACTGATGGTATTTCTGCAACGTTTCAATATAATTTGATGTCTGTTGGAGCCAGAGTCACTTTCCCAGAATCTAGGATTTTATTTAAATTATAGCTTGGTGCTGTGATTTCTAATATTTTGCCTAAAAATTGCTGATTTGTTACAGACCAAATGACAAAGCTCCCTGGATCTGTCTCTCTTGAGACTTCTGGCTTTATGCTGTTGTCTGTGACAGTCCATTATACAGTATATGCATTCCTTAGGACTAACGTAATGGGTTTTTTTAAATTTATTTTTTGCTCTTCAATTCTTAGTTCTGTTTGGTAACCTTGTAAACCCTTTTGGATCTTGAGTGATGTCTCCATTAAGTGCCTTACCTCATCTGGTGGAGACAGGCCTGGTTTTGACCCTTTCTTTTTGACGATGTTTAAGGCGGGTGCGTTAGTTGCTTGGCGCGGCAGCCTTTGGAGCAATTCCTGTGCCCTGCCCAAGCCCTGGCCACCAGTCCTGAGTGTGGAGCAGCAGGTGAGGCCTGGCTGGGTGGTTGGCGAGGTCGAACTGGGCTCCCCGTAGCAGTTCCCGTAGAGTCCCCTGTGCCACTTGCGCTGTAGCTCTCCGTGTGTCATCCCTTTTCCTAAAGTGGCTTCCAAGTTCTTCGCTGAGCAGATACTGACTTTTTTGCCCTTTGGTGCAGACTTACTGTTCCACGTTAATTTAGTATTAAATGTCTCAGATTATCAGGGTCTTGCAGTGTGTGATCCCATTAACCTCTGTGACTTGAATGGGACAGAATTCAGTTTAGCAGTTGTGGAGAAGCCCGGTAAGCATTTACAGCTGCTCACCTGGCCCTTGAAAGGTCCTGTCTGTGTATTGCAGAGTGCTTCTCTTGTAGCTGGTGTTATTTGGTGCTATCAGCACGTTTTTCTTCTTACCGCAACCTTTTAGAGCTTTTTTGATGACAACAGACTGCCCTTGGGTGTCTGTTGTTCTTCGTGGCACATAATTACCCCTCTGTTCCTGTAGAGTATTAGGTATGATTTCCTGTGTATGTGGAGCCAATAAAAGTACGAAACCACTGGAGAAGACTTGTAGATCTATCTTCATATTTGTCTTGATAGTTTTGTTGTTGTCTTCTTACAGGAGAGGCAGTACTCTGTGGGAGTAGGTATTACTTCCTAATGTGCAAGTCCCTTGCACAAACAAAAACTTCACCTAATGTATCTAAGGTCAATGTACATACCTGATAGCAGAGCAGTAACCAGTTTAAATTTATCTACTGCCCTGCTGTTGAGGCTGACCACTTCTTGTTACGCATATACCAATTGCAATTTTAAATATAAATGTAGCAATATTGTATATTTGTACAAAATATACTAGTATCCTCAAGAGTTCCTGCTGTAATGTTTTATAGCTATGAATTGCTTCTGCCTCTTGATGGCTGACATTGACTTTCTGTTTAGGAAAACACAGGAAGACTGGAAGAGATGTGGCTATTAAAGTCATTGACAAGATGAGGTTTCCAACTAAACAGGAAAGTCAGCTTCGTAATGAAGTAGCCATTCTCCAGGTACAAAAGTATTTTTGGATCACATAGGAGTTTCTCTCAAGCCATTAATAAGATTTTGTAATGTGTGTAAGTGCTCTGAATTGAGTTCTAAATCTGCGTATGTAACTTTTAAATCTTTTTGTAAGAGACAATCTTAGAAGAGCAGGAATTCCTGAGTATTTGGTAGAATTAATAACTTGGGAGTGGCATCTACCCCCTGTAGGGGATCCACTGATGACATGTACTTTAGCTCTATGTTGTCTTCATCAGGTATTAGGAAACTCTATCATTTTTGGCTGTCTTCCACTACTGGCTCCTCAATCTATGAGTGTCATCTTTGCATGTTCTGTACTCAAGCTACTGAGTGTATCAGCTGTAAAATTAATCATTATGGATCATTTGTGTTAAAACAAATTAGTCTCAGTAGTGATAATCAGCACGTTTCATGAGTTGCCATTTATGTTTCAAGCTAGTTTCTTGCCGCAGACATGTTGTTTTTTCATCTCTATCCACTTGATGACTTCTTGATTAGAGGTACAACATTTCTGTGTAATTCAGGATATTTCATACTGCTTTATTTTAGTGATGCATCTGTACTACTTTATTTTAGAATTTGCACCACCCTGGGATTGTGAACCTGGAATGCATGTTTGAGACCCCAGAACGGGTCTTTGTTGTGATGGAAAAGCTGCATGGAGATATGCTAGAGATGATTCTTTCCAGTGAGAAAAGTCGACTTCCGGAACGAATAACTAAGTTCATGGTCACACAGGTTGGCGTTCAGTCTCTCTGCTTTGAGAGGAAAGGCTACATTTGTCTTTTGTCATTATGTGAGAATGGCATTTGGAGAAGGTGTTTTCTGTATTGTTATTAAGAAGAGGCAGCACAGAGGGCTGCATACTTAATGAAAGTTGAGTAAACATGGAAAGAATTTTGAATGTTAATTATGTTAAAATTTTTTGCCCTTCTTTCCCAAGACACAACATTACAGACATCCAAAGATTCATGTCAAAACAGTAAGCATTCAAAAAGAGAGAGGAATGGGGGGGCGGGGAAAGAAAAAGACTAATTAAAAAAAAGGTCAAACCCATTAGTTCCAAGTCTTGGTAGGCTGGAAAAAATAGTACTTGCACAGTATGTACTAGTTAATTGTTTAAGACTGTGTTGCTATAAATTACTGTATTGCTTAATCTGTGTGCCTTTGAACACTTTTGGTCGACTTGAATAGTTCTGAAAATACTCTCGTTTTTGTAGATACTTGTTGCTTTGAGGAATTTACACTTCAAGAATATTGTGCACTGTGATTTAAAACCGGAAAATGTACTACTAGCATCAGCAGAGCCATTCCCTCAAGTGAGTGACTTTCATCACTTTTCATTGTTTGTTTGTTTTTAAAGAAATAGACATTGCAGCTTAAAAGGTGACCTCTTGTGGGACTGTTCAACTGACTTCGTCTAGAATTACTTGAACTACATGTATTATAGTTGCTTCCCCCCCCCCCTTACAACTCTTAGCATAGTTTTATGCTCAATGGTCTGTTTCGGTTTCTTTCCCCTCAGACGCTGGATCATGTCTCATAACAATGCTGTGCACCAGCATTCTTTCTTCCAGGGAGCCTGAGAAGTACAACTACTGCCAGTGCTTAGCAAAAGGCTGTGCAGACTGCATCTTTTTTTACGCTTGTGAAGCGTGCAGGAAAATTGATATTCTAGATTAATGAGAATAGTCTGGTGGAAAAGGTACAGCACTAGAAGCTTGAAGACCAGCCTTTGTTTCTGTTCCTGTGCTGTTTGACCCTGGGAAACAATTTCTTCCCGGTTGTGCGTGTCCTCCTCCTCGCTCTTGTCTGTCTTGCTTATATGCTGTTGTGAAAAGGAACTGGCTCATTTGTCACTGGTCTTGCTCAAGGACCTTCATCATCAATACACGTGATGTTACATTGTAATATAAACTAAATAGTTTATTTCTGTAGGAGAAATGCTGTTCAGTGATACTGGTATTTATGTGCTGTCAACCCTTATCTCAGTCAATTATTACCTTAGACACCTTGGATAGTATGGATTTTTGTGGAGGATATACAGAAACTAAAAGTTGCTAGGCAGCGTCAGGGAATTGCTTCCAGTCCTGCGACATTAATGCAAAGTGGAGTGGAATTTTGGAGAGTCACTTCTGTGCCTTTAGTGCGTTGCTCTTTTTTATATCCTGAGGAGGGGTTATTAACTTGAGGTTAGTGTTGGATTTGATCTGGATCCTTTTTTCTATGCAAACGCCTTTTGTGTTCAAGTTAAGGAACCATTCCAGAACCATGAAGGTTTGAGCATCAGTGCAGGCATGTGCTGTTGATGCTGTTTACCTGGATGCTTATTAGACTGTTCTCTCCTGGTTCTGTGCCTTGTGAGGGTGTGGGTTTGCCTCTGAAAATGAGCTGAGTTTGGAATAAAGTTTTTTGTCCTTATTTGCACACTTGTGGCCATGTACTACACAGACTGCCTCAGACCTGAGTCTGTGCAAGGCCGGTTCACGTCTCAGTCTGAAGGATGCTCCATCTGCGGTCTGCAAAACCAGCAACCTAAAACCTTAACTGACTGGCTTATGTGGTGTTTTGGTGTATATAGTGTTTAAAATGATGTCAGAAATGGTATCAAGTAGCACACAGGTCTTCGGCAGTCGTGTGTTTTGGAGATCAAGAAGAGATTTCTCAGTTTAAGATGTATTTCTTTTGCAGGTGAAGCTGTGTGATTTTGGCTTCGCACGTATCATTGGTGAAAAATCTTTCAGGCGCTCTGTGGTGGGGACACCTGCTTACCTTGCCCCTGAAGTGCTCAGGAGTAAAGGTTACAACCGCTCTCTAGACATGTGGTCGGTAGGAGTCATTGTCTATGTGAGCCTTAGTGGTACCTTCCCATTTAATGAAGATGAGGATATAAATGATCAGATTCAAAATGCAGCATTTATGTACCCACCAAATCCTTGGAAGGAAATTTCTAGTGAAGGTAAAGATATTAATTTTCTCTATTAGAATGTCTTTATAGGTAGATAACATGTTCAAATGCTTAAACCTCAAGGTTCATTCAGATAGGAGTGTGAGAATTATTGATAGCTTTGAGTTTAGTAGACTGTGGCAAAATGGGTAAATATGAGCTGGAACATATTTGTGAAAGACAAATGGTCACATATAATGTTGTAGATAATTTTCAGGGCAGCTGGAGCCAGTAGATTTAGCAAGAAAAATTACTTGCATGCATGAAGAGTGGGAAACTTCCCAAAATTCCTAATGAAAAGATAAATCATGTGTGAGTCTTTGCTGAATGCTCTAGAAACATACTCTATCTAAACTATAATTACAGAAAAGGTTCAAAGTTGAATCTGGAATTTTAGTTTTGTATGTTAGCGAGTGAAACAAAACCTGAATCTAAATGTCTTCTGAAAACCACTAAAATCAGTAGAGGAAAAAGATTCACAAGTAATAAAGTAAAGCTTTTAGTGTTGCTATCGAAGCAGGGGGAATCTTACCCCCTACTTATTTTGTAGCCTCATTTAACATAAGCAAAGCTAAAAATAAAATTCAAGAGCTTGGTTAAGTTTAAAAGACTTCAATAGGATATATACACACACATATATATAAAAACAATTACTTTCACTGCAGCATGTGACTATGATAGAGGTGATTTAGTATTTAAACAAAATTTTTGTTCTGTTCTTCTTTTGTCAGCTATTGATTTAATAAACAATTTGCTTCAAGTGAAGATGAGAAAACGTTTCAGTGTTGACAAATCCCTTAGTCACCCATGGTTACAGGTAAACCTATCTGCCTTTTTCACTATGTTTATAATGGTTTATAATGGTTTTTTTTGGTTAAATCTTTCAGAGGCTTATTAAAACTGCTACCGTGGAAGGTTGTTAACAAGCATTCATGAAGGCTTGAGTATTTCTGGTTTTAGCTTTGCATTTTACATGCTCCAGGATCTGTCTATCTGTTAATGGCTTCTTTCATCAAGGAGAATGTTGTCTTATTGTGTAACCTGCCCCTTTCTGCCTGACACCAACATAGAATTTTACTCTTCTGGCACCTCTGCTGAATGCGTGATGAGTGCATGGAGCCCCACTGAAATCAGTACAGAGACAAACATTGTTCGTACAGTGCTGAAGTGGCCACACAGGATGGTGTGTGCTATAACTTCTCGTTTGGAATGGAGTTTATCCGCTTGTTTGACGCAGGTTCCTTTCACAATGGTTTCACAATACTGTATGCATATATCCGTGCACACAAATAACTTAAAAGATGTTAAGGGGAAAATCCAATTAATATTGAGTACAAAAAATATTGGAATGAGTATAATTTCATGTATGTGTGTATATACAATTAATTTTATAACAAAGCTAACATAGCTGTCTTGTTACAAAAAGATTTCACTATTTACGGTATTCCAACCTTAAATAGGGTCATCTAATTTTGAACCATTTTTTGTGGACACTATCTTGAGGTATTTTGGGAGGGGTGTTTGGAGGTTTTTTGCTTGTTTTTAACAGATAAAATTGATTATATCTTGTGGCTGTTTATACTAAAAGTAGAGAGTAACTGCAGAATTTATCTGTGGGAATGTAGTGCTGCTATTTCTTAAACTGCTTCCTTAAACCTCCTTTACTCGTTAGGATTATCAGACTTGGCTTGACCTCAGAGAATTTGAAACGCGCATTGGGGAGCGTTACATTACCCACGAGAGTGATGATGCACGCTGGAAAGAACATGCTTACGAACACAACCTTGAGTACCCCCAGCATTTTATTATGGCTCCTAATCCAGATGACATGGAAGAAGACCCTTGATGTATTCATTATGCTAAATTGCAGCAAACGACACTCCAGACAGAAACTGAAGATAAGTTTTTTTTTGAAACAACTGTTGCTCTTTGTGAATGCTGTACACATGGTTCAGTGTACAAAGCCCCACAGGATCCTGCATTGACGTGGGAATAGGCTGTCGTCTGACAAGCTTTTCTCCATCCTGACTTAAACTATGGGTAGTTACGGGACAGTGGGATAAGCCCTGTTGGGTAACATTTCACCGAGCTGTGTGGCTACAAAGCCATTACTGAGGTGTGATGTGTACAGATCGAATGGTTTGTGTGTTTTTCAAGGTTTTGTTTGTTTGTTTGTTTTTAATAGCCTACACAATAAGAATTTTGTAATGGTTTTCTAATCCCTATTTACTAGGCCATAGAGGACTGTTTTCTGTTACTTAGATACATCTCCCATTTCCTAAACTGTGCATGGTGAAAAGAGACTGTAAAAAGAAATTGGTGCAGAATACCCTGGCTAATAGCAAAACACGGTGGTTTAGGTCAAATACAGCTTCATAGATGAAGGAATAATTTGCTGCTCTTAAGACAGTTAAATATGCGTGTCTTTGCCTGAAGTTTTTTTTTGCCTGAACTTTTTCCAGATACCCAAAAAAAAGAAAACCCCATAACTTCTTACATTCCTCTTGAAATGCTGGCTGACAATCTAAAGAGATGACAATCAAAGCTATGCTAGTCCTTTATTTTGTCTGTTAAAACAGAGCAATAAGACACAACAGTGTGTTGCTGTGCAAGGCTGATGCGTGTCATTGATACACACCGAAGGCATTTTGCCTTTAAAACTACACAAGTAGTGCACAGAGCACACGAGACCTGATGTAGCATATCCTTTCACTCTGGAAAAACAGCTTCTAGCAGAAGGATGTGGAAGACTAGGGAAAAACACATGCAGCTTTCTTCTGCTGTTTTATTAGATTTTTTTTTAAAAATTTTCTAATATTTTTCTAATATTTTTTAAGGTTCCCTGGACTTACATCGGGAGTAGTTTGTAGCCTGCTAGCTTGTATCTTAACTCTGCTCAAAACCTCGGAGCAACAGTGGTTGTCAAATCACCCGTTGCTTCTGCCAGGGCAGCTGCATTGTAGGAGAGAGGGCTTGGCCCTCTTACCGTAACCTGCAGCCCCTCCCACCCTCTTTACTGTGCTCAGCGTTGCTCTTTGAGCTGAAGGAAGAGCCCCAAACCACCTCTTAATTCAGTTTTTTATGCAGATGCCTCAGTTGATGGATTCCCAGCCACTTACTGGACTTGTGGCACAACAGAGAGGAAGCAGCAGTATTCTTTGGAAGCGATTCCCTCGGAGGACAGTGTAACAGTTAGAAGTTCACGGTATTTCAAAGAAGGCTGAGGCCGTGAATGCTAAAGGCAAATGGAAGAGGGGTTTTTTGTCCTATTTTAAAAAATGGAAAAGGTGAAATCTTGCCTTTGGTGTGGGATAACAGTGTTGTGCTGCTGGAAGGTGCTGAATCCATATCCCTGGTGTGCCAAGCTGCTTCACTGGAGCTTGGTTTGAAATACTTCCTAAAATACTCATACAGGCTTGAACTGCAAAGTCAGTGAGAGGCTTTGGGGTATCTCCTCTCTCTCCTACAGAGATATTTTTTTGTGTGTGTGTGTAGATAAGTATTTTTTTTTCTACTGTTGTTATTCAGGTAAGGAAGCAGGTGAGCAGACTTCTTCTAAGTTGTTAGATACAAATAAAATCTTACACGGTTATTTCAGGGCTGGTAGCTGCTTGCAATGACAGTGACCTGGTAGCCAAGTCAGTGGCAGTTGCAGAAGTATGTACCCACAGGTAGGTTTGGGTCTTTAACCCGCCTTTTCTTTTCCTGTTGCCCTTAATCTAACCGCCACTGCGTTTTGTAGGTGTCGAAGTCGGTAGAGGCTGAGCTCTGGCTTCCCTGTTAGGATATACCAAACCTTGTACAACCGTGTGGCAGCTTCCGACAGCCGGCAGTGGACAGAGCGTTTCAGCCCTTCCCACCACCACGCGTCCTCTCTCCTTGCACAGCGTTTTTCTCAGGTTTGTGCAGGGAACTTGCCCGATGGCTGTCCCTACGTTGGGGGTCATCCTCCCCCTCCTGTGCTGGCAGGGCAGTGCAAAGGAATTCAGAAGGGGCAGAGTTTGTCCCATAACCATGCCATCCTGGTAAGGAAGGGTTTCAGGACAGATTCTTCAGAATGATTTTTCATCTTTGGAACCAGAACCATCACCTGTGAAGTTGGTAGCCTGGTATTTGCCCAGGGTCGGCAAGGGAAGCAGTGCTTCTTTTTTTTCCAACTTCCACTGCTCAAGTGACCGCATTTCACTGAAGCCATTGCTATCTTCCATCCTAAGTGTAATACAGTCTGGTTTTAACCTTCGGATTTTATACTTGAGCTGTCACTTCAGGGTTTCCTGTGGGGTTTGTTTGCTTGTTTTGTTTTAAGGGAGGGGGGAAAAAAAACAGCTCGGTCACTTGAAAAAGCACAACAGGAGTATAGGAAGGAGGGGACAACAATGAAGTAGAAGGCCTGGCTGATGTCTCTGCCCATGAAGTCTGCTCTGCTGCAAAGTATTATATGAGCTATTTATTCTTCAAGTTGTATTAAAAAAAAAAAAAAAAGCTGTTGGCCTTTGGAGATTGCCTGACCATATATGCAGACTTATGGGGCTAGACAATAGAAGCCACAAGCAGCTAATAGTTGAGGAACCAAAAAATCAGACATACATTAGGAGTAAACTTTCTTGGGAGTAGTAAAAATAGCAGTTTTTTATTCCTTTTTTTCTACCTTTACTGCAAACTTTGACAGCAGTAGGTTACAGTGTTTAATATCCTTACCCCTAGATGCGTTAAGTTGCATTCATTCAAAAAATAGTGCTATGATGTTAGAAAAAAGCTCATGTAAAATTTATAGCCTCAAAAGGACATTGTCAAGTACTTTTATATTTTTATACATCCCATTGTTTGTAAATATCCTCTGATAAGCTTGAAAATAAAATTTATTTCCCTATCAGACTTGTTCTTTTTTTTTTTTTTAACATGAATTCTCTCTCCTATCACATGTTCTTAGAAGTAAATGTTTCTTTATGCTTCCTTGGTTATGGATTTGTCAGTAGATAATGGCCTGCTGTGGCAATTCTGGTAGCAGGTGCTTTGGTACTAATAACTCTTTTTGGACGGTTCTTGTCCCCATTCTCTTTATAAAAATATCTTCAAAAATGCCAAGGCACCTTGTGTTTTAAGCAAGTACCAACACTGAGTATATTCAAAGTCTCCTTAGCACATCTGTTTGCTACTGACATGTTTTAACTTGATTCCACTAGTAAATACTTCATTCAGCTTCATTCTAAGAGCCTGTACGTGCAGCGTTTGATTTCTACGTGTACTGCTTTGAGGTCAGTCAATAGGTTTAGTGTGCTGCGCTAGATCTACTCTGAAATAGCATTCCATACCATAAAACGTGGCTAGGGCCTGAAGTGTACCGTAAGAAAATTGCCTGGAGACATAATGTGGTATTTCATGTGCTTTCAGTTCAAAGATAAGTCAAAATATTTAGTTCTTACTTTACTGGGTATGTTTACTATTGCAAAACACTTGGTATGTGAAATCATAAAACGCGGGACTCTATTCCTTTTACTTTGAGATATTTTTTTTAATTTAATAAGTTGCTATTGAAAGCCACTGCTAGTAGACGTTTTGCTATAGTATTTGAAATTACTTCAGTAAGAGTTCACCAAATCCAGCAACTGGGGGTAAGGCAGACTTTGATTTTGGCTCATGTTTCTTGTCAGGATCTGCAAGTCTGTGGTGAGGCAGCAGGGCAAAAAAGTTAAAACAGTCTCCCATCTTCTTGGGATTCATCAGCATATCGTAGCTGTGCAGTAACTGCTCATGAGTTGCTGTGTCACCTGAATTCTGCAAGAGCACCTAAAACCAAAAAATGTAAGTTAAGAGTCTTTCCCGCTTCCCTGTAAATGCCCTCATACCTGCAATCTCTTGTTGCATCCTTTTCACTTGCACTAATGTAACTGCCGTAACATTCAGCAGAACTGGCGAGATCCCTGGTGGAGCTCATACATTGATATATGTCGCAAAGTTTTGCATTAAATACTCTTAAATGTAATACAGTCGGTTTACTGTGAGGGATCCAGAATAACTTATGTGTAGGAGAAGCAACTCTTTGGTCTCACGCCTGTATGTTGTTTTGAAAAACTTTTCTTTTAAAAACCAGATTTCTATAAAAGCTCTGTTGCTGCTTGAGAGCATTGCTTGTGGGTTAGGAGTGTTTGTGTACCTGTAAACACTATCGTACCTGCAATCGGAGGTCAATGCCCATGTTTTTTAAAAACTCCCGCTGTTTTATGGGGCCTAATGTGGCTGTTCTTCCCTGTGCCATCTTTCGAAGATAGCTGAAATCAACGTCTGCTGTCAGGTCTGCTGTCCCTGGAGCTCTCAGCACATCGTGAAGTTTGTGATTCTGAAAACCCTGAAAAATTAAATTGCTGAAGCTAGCAAAGACCAAAGCCTGTGTGTGAGTGGTGAGAATAGCAAATTCGACTTTGAAAATTTGAGATAAATGTAGCAAGGGTTCAGATTATCCTTTCTGTCTGACAGGAACCCTTATGGGTACTGATTAAATAAGAACTCAATTACTCAGTTTTATGATGGCAGCATAATGCAGTTTTTGCTATTATGTCCACCCAAGACCTTTCTCTTACAACAACTTAATGATCTGAGTGACAAATAAAAGATAACGGGAGTATTTTTGGCTTATTATTTCAGGGTAAATGACTTACCCGGAAAGTGTCAGTTTTGGTTCCATCGTGACCATAATCAGCAACCAGTGCAGCCCCACCATCCTTTTCTATACGACAGGCAAGCCTCTGAATGATGACACCAGCCTCAGGACACACTTCCACATGATCTCTGGTTTCTTCAGGCTAGAGCAGAGTTCAAAGATCAAAACACCTGTATTGGCACACTTGACCTCTTGGGATCGTCTTCGCTTCATTGGGGCACAGAGGTCCCAGGGTGTATTGTAGGCTACCTGGAGCTTCAGGTAGTTTTTGTTAACTGTCATTTTCAATTTTTGTTTTCCGAGTGCTGGATTTCAGTCATCTCTTCTATAGGCTATAGTCAACTGAAATTAACCTTTTTGTAATAAGAATACTTGCATCAGGTGAAACTGCATTGCTGTGGTCCTGAAAGAATGAAAATAGCCCTTCAGCTGTGCACACCCTTCAAAAAGGCCTTTCTGTGTGTAACACTGTAGTTGGTTTTAATCTCACCTACTTCATTTTGTAACTTTAAGACTCCAGTGAACTTCAGAAAAGCAAAAATCTTGGACACTTCCCATTAAAGGTCAGTACAGCACAGAAGTACCCAGCTGCACTGAGGAGATGGACAGCAGGTTGAGAGCCTGGCTTAGGCAGGGCCACTGTCAAGACAGTGATGTGACACATGCAACACAGAATTCTCTCTGTCACTTGCTGCCTTGGTTTGCTCTCTGAAGCGTTTTGTCTGTTTAAGCTCTGATTTTGTAAGGTTTGATGTATGCGTTTATTTTTTGTGCTATGTTTTCACAGCATACAAAGTTAAACGTTTGTGAAAGTTTTGCAGAATGAACGTGGTTAAGCTGTATTTACTCATTTATAGACTGAGAACCCTCCTCCTGCTGTCAAAGTAACTGAGAAGCAGAAAATGTACTTGAAAGAGTCAGTAAAGTACGAGCTCTGGTGGGCGTAACGTTACCTGAATAAAGTTTTCTGTCGCAGGGGTACTGGACGGTGACAGGACAAACCGCAGCTGGTCAGGAACTTCTGGATCTATATCAACCAACACTTCACGCCAGCCCTTCTCTGTTCTCTGTTTAACGAACCCAGAGTACTTGTTTTATGCTTTAGTGGGTAGACACAGTACCTTGGGTTCTGAGTTGAACGGATGTGTCAAAACATCTTCACAGAAGTTTTAAGAACATTATATGCTATTAATAACAATTATTCACTCCTATTTAATGCCAGTAATTACCTTGGAAAAAAAGTCTGTGGCAGAGACCAGTCTGCAGAGCCAGCAAATAGAGGTTTAATTACACTTGAAAGGAATGAATGATGTTGTTGAGAAGAATGCTGCCTCTTCTAGTGGTAGTGCAATGTTTAACTTATCAAATTAAAATAAACTTACTCTACCCATGATTTTCATAAATTACCAAACTGAAGTTGAAAGTTTCTTCTGAATTCAAACTAGCCTTTGTTTTGCTATTGTTATTACCATTCAAAAGAAAGCCCTTCAGAGCACTGAATTTGTTAGTAGTGGTACCTAAAATAACGTTGAACTTAAAAACTTACTAGTGTAGCATAAAAAATAAACTTGAGACTTATCTAAGCAAAAAAGAAATCTTCAACTTTCTACAATTTTTTTTCCATTCAAGAACAACTACTAACTTTACCATTATCAGCTGAATTAAGCCTTTTTTGTCCAAGTTCAGTTAGAAATATTTTATCTCCATAGACAATGCACGTGTCTAGTTCAGCACCCTAATTCAATTCTTCCTCAAAGAGAAAAGGCATTTAAGCAGGTGGTCACAATTACAATAATCTTCTTGCTATACCTGAAACTTATGTATTGGCAGGGCATCAAAAAACTCATGTGCTAGGTAAAAGCTGTAACCTGCAGGAAGGTAAAAAAGAATACATTAAAATACTAATGCTTCCAGTTGAAAATTAAAATGCTTTTATGAATTTTAATGAATTAAGCTAGTTAATGTGGCTGTGAAATAATTATCTTTACTTCCACCTTGGATACATCAAAGACAGCATTTCTACAGCTAGTTCTAGCTTCGGGTCCATGAATTTTAGATCGGTATCTTATGAAAGGATATTCAGTGAAAGCCAGTAAATGGTTTCCCATGGAAAGAAAAAGTGAGAATACATGAAATGAGATAGCTGCTCCAAAATGAAGGTAGTGCAAATGGGCAGCAGTCTGAAAATGAATCAAGATTCTGCCTCAGACTTGTACAAGAAGGAAGAACAAATATGTATATTAACTACTTTTCTGTCCATTATGAAGGCCAGCAGCAATGTCCTCTGTTATCAAAAGCTGCAAATGGCGGAAGGATGCCATCCCTGTAACGACATTCAAGCTTCTTACCTGGCGGCACATCTTGAATGTCTCTGTACCAGAAAATGGGAATTCCAGTCTTGCTAACGCCTTTCATGTAAGCAGATTTGTCCTCGGGGTTTGACTGTACCTTCCCTCCCGTCAGCATCAGCGCTTGGATCTCGCTGAGTTTGGGACTCACTTCTACCAGGTGAATAGAGACATCACATTTACTTAGTAAAGAGGCAAGCTGCTTGAAGACCTATAAAGGCAGATGAATTCTATTAGGCACAGTCACATGCTGTATACATTAAAGGCTTATTTAGGACTTAACCTTTAATCTCATTACTTATATTTGAGATAAGATCGAATTGAAGGAAAGATTTCATTTAAGAAAATACTCTCAGTGAAAGACTGCATTTCCACCTCCAGAAGGAAATGGGAATTTCTTCATCAATTTTAATAAAAGCTGCTACACATTTAATAAAATTGGCAAAGTGCAGCACACATTACGTAGTTGTAAGGACAGCAACAGGAAATGCTAATTTAGCATAGTAATAGCCTGAAAGTGAGGAGCCCCTCTAATACCTCTAGTGGATTTAGCATTAGGAGAAAAATGGTTCAGTTTTCCCAGACACTATAAACAAAAAGTGCTCAATATCCCTTATTTCACTGTGGTTACTGGAATTCTTTTTCATTAACATATGTAAATACAATACGAGTTCTTCTGCGTACTAAATCCCATTAGTGATTTGTTTTTGAATAAGTAGATTTTAATTAATAGGCAGCCATGCTTGCCTATGCAAGCATGATAGAACAGAAAGGGTTAACTCAAAAGAAGTAAGCTCCTGAAATCCCAAAAGGAACCAACAGAACTTCACTCCTGTGTTATTGTCCTCCTCCTATTCCTTTGCACTGAGACCTCCCTCCCAGTTACACACATTAGTACCCTCCTAAATGGATTTCAGTTTGGATAATGCTTTCCTATACAGAAATAATTTGTAATAGAATATTCCTGCCCTCCCCCTTCTATCAAGTAGTGTCTGAAAGACTACACATGTATCTGAACAGTGTGCGCACACTGGACTGTACTCTGCTTTCAACTGAGAGACCTCATCTTTTCACTGGGTAGCAGAAACTTGGATGTATTTCAATTAAATTCTAAGCTGTGCATCTCTTGACTGAGATTATTTGTTTACTAGGGAAGGCTAAACCCTGACAGCAAAACTGCACTCATTCAGATTTCAGCATAGCCACAGAATAAAGCCAGAAATAGAGAATATTAATATTAGCTTTCACCTACCCGTAATATATCGTCAGTCAGCGTGCCCCTCCCCGGGCCCAGTTCCACCAGCTGGAACGCTTTAGGTTTTCCCATGGCTATCCATTCACTAACATACCATATTCCTATTAACTGTCAGTGAGAAACAACACAAAGAAAGAGTTACAGGAATAATTTGAAACTTGTGAGAAGCGATACCTGCCTTTTGCATGACAGTAACTAAGGTACGCAATATTCTCTCTCAGGGTTTTAGTTACAAAAAATCATTATGGTAAGTAACTTTGCCCTCGTTCTCTAGTAAAATGACAATTGTTTGTTGTCAGCAGAAGCAAGTCTCCATCAGTAAACGGGGGGGACTCTCTTCTGGCAGGCACAAAAACTTTTACTTAAAGCTCAAAGGCAGGTCACAGCCCAGCTGCCTCGGAAGAGCTGTTCTTCGTGACAACACGTTGACCAAAGTGTCATCGAGAACAGCCTTTAGCTGGTCTTTCACCACTGGGAACGATACACAAAACCTGAAAATTATTTTTGTCGAGTTTTCATGCTGGGGAACTACTGTCACTTTTTTTATTTCTAAACAACTTCTATATGAAAGCAAGTGTTGCTAAGCACAGTGTCCCAGACTATGACAAGTGAAAAGACACCCTCACACCCCCCCCC
>VZSF01005194.1:1555487-1600475 GCA_013398295.1 Chionis minor | reverse complement strand
CTACAGCTGAAGAACGGAACCAAGTCGCCTCAGAGGTCGGGAACCACGCGTTACCTCGCCGAACACCTGGCTTATCTCGGGAGAGGTGATGAAATCCCCGCCTTCGCCGATGCCGCCGCCGCGCGTGTAGTAACCCTGCGAGGGGGGAGAGAGGAGNNNGGGCTGAGCGGGGCCGCCCCCGGGAGGGGGAGGCGGCGGTTGCCATGGTGACGGGGGAGCCGCCGGCGGACGGCGGTGCCCAGGGCGGCGGCAAGGAGCGCGCGGCGCGCGGGCAGCGGGACCATGGCAGCAGCGGCGCCGGCGGCGCCTCCGCGTCCTCCTCCGCCCCAGGTCCTGGCCGCTTGGTAGTCGCGCTGCGCCCCGCCGCCTGCGTGAGGACGGGCCACCGGATAAACGCCGCTGGGCGGGGGGAGAAATGCCAGTGAGATTTTCTTGAAGCGTCCTCTCCCTCTCGCCGCTCCGCTCCCGGCGCCCTCCGTCCGGCAAAGCCCACCCGCGCCCTCCAACCCCCCCTGACAGGACCTGCGCTCCCGCCGTCCCGCGGGGCCGGAAGGAAGCGCGCAGCAGCTTCCGGCGGGCAGTGATGGCGGCGCTGTGGGACTTCGGCGTGAGGGACCCGAAGCGGGCGGGTGGTGACAGCGAGGAGGACGACGACGATGAAGAGGGGGAAGATGGAGGTGCCGAAGGCTTCACGCTGGACGAGGTGCTTCGCCTCGGCGGCACCAAGGTAAGGGGGGGCGGGAGGGAGCGGGAGCACGTGGCGGCCGGGCCCCCCCCTCCCCGCCTCGGGACGGGCCCTTGTGGGGCGCGAGGTGTGGGGGGCCGTTGGGAGCGCGCGGGCTGGCGGCGGGTGCGCCTGTAACGGCCTTGCGCTGCCGCCCCCGCAGCAAGACTACCTGATGCTGTGCGCCGTGGACGAGGCGGAGGAGGTGGTGGACGGCGGCAAGAAGGACGCCATCGACGACCTGAAGGCGGGGGAGCTGGAGGCCTTCGTCAGCTCCCTGGGGCTCGGCGAGTATGCCAAAAGGTGCCTGGTGGTGGACGAGGAGGAGGATGGCGGCGGCATCAGCCAGGAGAAAGAGAAGCCCCCAAAGAAAGAGCAAGGCAAGAAAGAAACTAACCCTCCTTCGTTAGAAAGCAAAAAAGGCAAAAAAGTCAAGGAAAAGGCAAGCGGTGCCAAAGACGGCAAGAAGAAACAAGCCGGCAGTGATCAAGACCAGCCCCTTTCAGCAAAGAAAGAGAGGCTGGAGGAAGATTTTGAATTTCACGCCAGGCAAGTGATACTGGTCAAACCAGGGGGCAAATGGTATGATATGGAATACACCAATGAATCCTCTTCAGAGCCACAAAATCAGACGCTTCTGTCCAAGTATAAGGCCTTGGCCCAAAAGCTGTACGAACACGAGACAGACCTGTATAAAAATAAGACAGATTATCAGAAGGGGGCCTCTTCAGCGTGGATGAAAACTGTTGTCTCGTCGGGTACCTTGGCTGACAGGATGGCAGCGATGACCCTTCTCATTCAGGACAGTGCTGTCCACAGTCTCCAGTTTGTTGAGAACTTGGTGAACCTCATAAAGAAAAAGGGCAGCAGGCATCAGAGCCACATGGCTTTGGATACTTTCAAGGAGCTTCTCATTTCAGATCTCTTACCAGACAATCGGAAATTATGGTCTTTCTCTCAGCGACCGTTTAACAACATAGAGAAGATGTCGAGTGGCAACAGGGATTCACGAGACAGGCGATTGATACTGTGGTACTTTGAGCATCATCTGAAGCTGCAGGTGGCAGAGTTTGTGCAAACGTTAGAAGCACTGAGTCATGATTCTTTGACGGCAACAAAATCCCGAGCGCTGGCAGTTGCCCACGAGCTTCTCTGTAACAAGCCTGAGCAGGAGAAAGTTCTGCTTGTTCAGCTGGTAAATAAACTGGGAGACCCTCAGAA
This sequence comes from Chionis minor, assembly GCA_013398295.1. Taxonomy (NCBI): domain Eukaryota; kingdom Metazoa; phylum Chordata; class Aves; order Charadriiformes; family Chionidae; genus Chionis; species Chionis minor. The sequence goes on along the minus strand of VZSF01005194.1, from coordinate 1,598,530 downwards.
CAAAATCGCCACCAAAGTCTCTTATCTTTTGGAGATATTACTTCACAAGCATCCAAATATGAAGGGAGTAGTATGCAGTGAAGTGGAGAGGCTTTTGTACCGGTCAAACATTAACGTGAAAACTCAATATTATGCCATTTGCTTTCTAAATCAGATAGTCCTCAGTCACGAAGAAAGTGCGTTGGCTAATAAGCTGATAACTTTGTACTTTTCCTTTTTTCGGAACTGCATTAAGAAAAAAGACGTGGAATCTAAAATGCTCAGTGCTCTTCTTTGTGGGGTAAACAGAGCTTACCCTTATGCTGGGACTGGGGATGAGAAAGTGAAAGAACAAATGGACACGTTGTTTAAAGTTCTGCATCTGGTGAACTTCAGTACCAGTGTCCAGGCCTTGATGTTACTGTTCCAAGTAATGGACTCGCAGCAGACTGTATCAGATAGGTACTACATGGCACTATACAAGTAAGTTATGGCTTTGCATTTTTTATATGAATTCCATTTTCTGAGGGAGTCACCATTAATTTAAAGTTCTAGAAACACTTATTTTGCTTTTAAGATATTGTGAGTTTTGCATCTCGTGGACTAAAAATTTCTGATGTTTTGTATGAGTTAGAAGGAAAAAGCCTGTGATTCCTTTGACTTAACGTGGGGATAAAACAAATGGTAGTGATAGGTCCTGAGAACACAACATATGCATTTCATCCTCTGCACTGTTTTCTGGTGGCATGTTTTAATTCCAGATATTATTTGAAACTAATAGATAACTACTGCTGAAATCACTTTTACAGGTACAGTGGTTTAGTCATGTAATAGCCTAAAATCTCTTTTCCTTTTTTTCATATGAGAGGGTGGGGAAATACTATGTTAACAAGTTCTTTAGATGATTCAATTTGTATAATTGGAAGGCCTTATGTTAGGAAAGTATCTGTTTTTTTGTCCCAGCTGATTGTTTAGACTCTTTGTAGAATCCTTACTGGCTTCTGTTTAGTCAACCAGTGGGAAGTTGCTGATTTTTAACTAGGGAACTCAAGTTTCCTCAAAACATGCAATGTATTTAGGGGCCTTCCTGTGCCTGGGAGTCTGGGGAAAAAAAGTGGAATAGAAAATGAACTTGCCAACACATATGTTTGGTCTGATTGTGAAGCATGCTAATGGCTAACTATTTTCTTTCTATTTTTTTGAACATCTGAATAAATCAGATTAGTTTCTTACTTTGAGTAGCTCAAATATTGAAACTATTCTCATTCAACTCAGTTTCTTTATATTTTCTTACTTTTTTTTTTATTTACTGATACAAGCTTTTTTTAACCTTCAGTGTCTCATATGTCTAGAAATATTACACAGCTGTTGACAGTTCAGGGTTGATCATAATGACTTTGAGTACTGGGGAACAAGCTGTCACTGGTTGTTTAGATGGTGCTCTGAAAAATGTAAATGATTGTTGTTAATAGCAGTTATTCTCCTACGTGCATTATGACAATCAGCAATATGTTCGTCTGTGTGTTCTACAGGAAGCTCCTAGATCCTGCTTTAGCAACCTGCTCAAGGCCATCCATGTTTCTTAATCTTGTGTATAAATCCCTGAAGGCAGATGTAGTGTTACGGCGCGTGAAGGCCTTTGTGAAGAGGTTACTTCAAGTCACTTGCGGGCAAATGCCACCCTTCATTTGTGGAACCCTCTACCTTCTGTCTGAGCTTCTGAAAGTAAAACCAGAATTAAGGGTCCAGTTACAGGATCACATGGTATAAGATTATTTCTTTATCTCATTGCTTTTTTCAATATGAGCTAGTATTGTAAGCACAAGTTTCCCTAACCTGTTTGTTAGCAACGTGAGGGTTTGCTAATATGTTATGTTACGGTATGGAAGAAAGCATTCAAACAATTATAACTACATTAAAAACCTGCATAGATTTTTAAGCATTCTAGCGGGTCCTGTGGACTTCATGGAGAAAGGATTATTTTGTTAAATGCTGTCTAAGCAAGCAGGTAAACACTCTTCATCCAAAAGCTTTGTCAAAACATGGCCTGTTTGTTTCTTCTGTCTGCAGTCTCTGAAGTATAGCTAGGCAGGACTGGATTTTTTTTTTCTTTCTTCAGGCGAGGAGGGACCATTACACTTGTGTGATATAAGCTGTAAAGTTCAATTTTCAGTCCTGTATCGAGGCCAAAAATCTGTATTGCTTAAACATTGGCTATCATTTGTTTCTACTTTTATGAGTAGCTTCTTAAGAACTCTATGTTCATTTTTCAAATAAATCAGAATAAAACTGGGAAAGAAAAGCTGTTTGCTAACATTGTTTGTTGTTTAGGAGTCAGATGATGAAGAGTGCTTTAAGGATCAAGAAGAGGCTGAGGAAAAATTTGTGGATGCGGACAAAGAAGTAGAAGGTGAAGACAAGAACACAACAGAAAATTCTGCTAAAACAAACGGTTCAAATTCAACAGCCTCGTGGGTGCATCATCTGAATATGGGAGGTAAATTAGCAAGAAAATAGAATTCATTTAACTTCTGACATTCTGTAGCAGTGACATGATGATTAAAACTTGTTGTAAAATTGATTCAAACATCATTTTAGTTTTTCAGCTTGAAGTTGGATTCGAAACAGAATAATTTTTCTTTATCTGTTAGCTCAGCAGCAATGAAGAGACTGAATGAATCTGCTAGCGTATTTCACTTTATGCAGTTTGTTGCATTTGTGTCTAAGCAATAAACAGGCTTGGGATTTTTTGCTTCCAGGTTCAGGCGCCTTCAGAGCAATGTAACCAAGGTTAGGACATGTAACTGCTCATTTGCTTGTGAAGCTCATTAGAACGATTCATTTAGCTTTGAACCTGCTTCTAGCTTCACTCTTTCTTGAGGACCTTTTGGGACAGAGCAGGGCTTCTTGGGAGTTTCCTTAGGAGTATGTAGGAACTCACCTGTGCACCTGATCATGCACTGGGGAAGGGCAGCGGAATATAACCCTTACTTGCTACTGAATAGGTCTGTGGCCTGTCCAGCTAGGAGTGCTGGACTGCATTATTGTCATGGTGAAATGAAAATAATACTCTCATAAAGTTGCCTGGGGAAATTTAGGTTGTTTTCGTCTCCTTCATCCCTCAGGCAGGAAGAATGGAGCTTTGTATGATCCTATGCACCGAAGCCCTTTATATTGTGGTGCTGAAAGTACAAGCCTTTGGGAACTGAAGAAGGTGAGGCGTTCTTACATTGCCGATTAGTGTGTAGCTTTGTGTGGCACTTGAGAGAAGAAAATTAACTTGATTATTGTTTGAGTAGCACCTGGGTGACATAACAGAAAGGTTAAATGACACGTTGTCCAGCTTTAAGCTTAAATATGTTACTTACAACACTGATATTCTGGAGTAGGGAATAGGAATTTTTAATGGAGATTTGAACAGTAATGGTATTTTTTGACCTTTGGACTTTAGCTTTGTATCAATAAAGCTTTTTGATGTTGAATTAAATACAGTTTTAAGTGAAGATGTATTTAGTTAATGCAAACAAAAGATGAGAACTTGGGGTTATTCAGTTGTTCGAGGGCAGAGCACATCAGCCTTGCACAGGTGTCTGCGCATCATTTGGTGAGTTACAGAGTGGTCTTTTGACATAGTGGTGTTATCAGGAGTCTGATACATCAACATGAATAAAGATTGCATTTATTTTTAAAGTAGAAATAAACAATTCATATTTTTTCAGCTTTCCGAACATTTTCATCCATCTGTGGCCCTCTTCGCAAAAACAATTCTAGAAGTAAGTGCTTTTACTAGTCTGTAGCTTTCAAGTTTGTTTTTTGTATTAACTGTCTTTTGCCATTTGAAAAATAGTTTATAAAGCCTCCTTACACTCTGCAGGTAACTAGCAGCCCTGCAGTACTGTAACATACACTCAAGTGCAAATCTTTTCATGGAATTTAAGTATTTTCTCTAAAGGAGACTGTTCACAGAAGTGAGAGTAAAAATGTGGGTATTATGTGATTCTTAAAGCTTTTTTAGAGTTTTGGCCTATTTTTTGATTTAAAGTGGTTTTTTTAATGTGGGGAACCCTGCTGTTGGAACAAAATCTTTTTCAATACTGTTGTGGTGTCATGCCAAAAATACTCAAACCTACACGAAGATATATTTAAAATATTTATTTTCATTTGAATATATTGTATCCAAGTAGTGCTGAGTATTACCTGCTATTAGCACAATACGTTGCAAAGCAGTTCATCACTGAAACAAAGTGAAGGAGGTGCTTTTAGTTAAGAAAATACTGGGATTCCAAAAATAAGACCCTGTACAGGAGTATATTAACCCCTCAAGCTTATGTGATGAAGTATCCCCACGTCTTTGTCTTTTTAAGGATGGTGTAATGTTCTTGGACTGTTCAAGTCCTCTGTGTTTCTCTGCTGTCTTTCTGAAATTAAGACCTTAATGATTTTTGGCTTTTTTTCTTCTTTCAGGGAAATCACATTCAGTACTCCGGTGACCCTTTGCAGGATTTCACATTAATGAGATTCTTGGATCGCTTTGTGTACAGAAATCCCAAACTCCATAAAGGCAAAGGTACGAAATTCTCTGTACGTATTAGCATATGATCTTGATTATTGATGGTGACCAAACTCTTTTTCTCTCAGATTGTGAAGTAATCCTTTGTGCTTGTCCAGTAATTGGGGTGCATGTGGTGCAACAGATGAGTGGGATCAGTCTTCAGGGCTGCAAAGAGATGTCTGCAACTCGGAACCAGCTGACAATCACATGCTGTGTATCTCACATCTGCAGTGCAGAAATCGCTAACCCAGCAGGAATAAACAAAGCGATAGGGGAATGTAAAGACTACAGTATGGTTGAGGTTGGAAGGGACCTCTGGAGATCATCTGCTCAAGCAGGGCCACCTTAGAGCAGGCTGCCTAGGCTGTCCAGACGGCTTTTCGGTATCTCTGAGAATGGAGACTCCACAGCATTCTCTGGGCAACCTGTGCCAACGCACAGTTGCCCTCACAGTGAAAGAGTGTTTCCTGATTGGCTCTGTCTTCTTTACACCCTCCCTTCAGGTATTTATATACATTGATAACATCTCACTGAACCTCCTCCAATCTGAACAGTCGTAGCTCTCAGCCTTTCCTACAGGAGAGATGCTCCAGTCCCTTCATCGTCTTAGTGGTCCTTTGCTGGACTTTCTCCAGTATGCCCATGTCTGCCTTGTACTGGGGAGTCCAGACCTGGACACAGCACTCCAGGTGTGGTCTTACAAGTGCTAAGTAGAGGTGAAGGATCACTTCCCTCCACCTGCTTGCAATACTCTACCTAATGCAGCCAAGGATACCGTCAGCCGCCTTTGCTGCAGGGGCATGTCGCTTAGCTCATGGGCAGCTTGGTGTCCCCCAGGGCACCCAGGGTCTTTTCTGCCAAGCTGCTCTCCACGTGGGCAGCCCCCAGCGTATCCTGGTGCATGGAGTTGTTCCTCCCCAGATGCAGGACTTTGCACTTCTCTTTGTTGGTTGGCACGAGGTTCCTGTCAGCCCATGTCTCCAGCCTGTTGAAGTCCCTCTGAACGGCAGCAGGACGCGCTGGTGTGTCAGCCACTACCCACAGTTTTGTATCAATAGCAATAAAGTAATTTACTTCTGATTTATGTTCTGCTACAGAAAACACCAGCAGCGTGGTAATGCAGCCGAAGAAGAAGCAGTTTATGAAAGACATGCAGAATCTTGCAGGTAAGCCAGCACTTTTTCAGTTAAGATTAATGATGGCTAAAAAATTCTTGGCTTTGTTGTTGTAGACATGTCATCTGAACTGTTTATGCTATTTCTGTTAGCAATAAAGTCTTGTCCATCAGGAGTGTAGTGGTGGTGCCTGATGTTCATGATCTGATCTAATATTCTTGTAAAGGTGCATGGAATCTCCGCAGCTGAAACTTTGGATCCATTGAATCGTTTTAAGAACAAATGATATAAAGAAAGTCAGCTCTCTCAGCTATTAGCCTCTTGAGTAGGCTTCTACTGTTGCACTTGGCTACACACCAAATTTTTTTAAAGACCTTTCTTTTCTCTCTGATTTTTCCCCCCACTAATTGTCAATTACTTTCTATTGTAGTAATTACTTTTCTTAGGCAATTCATGATGAAGATCATACCTTCTGTTTAGCCATCCCATTAGGAAGTGGATAACAGCAAAGGACAGAGTTACTGCAAACTGCATGCCTTGTTTTCTGTGCTACTTTTGCTATGACCTGTGTATGCTTCCTGTACTTCGTCTTATGCTAAGTTGTCTTTTTCATGCATCCCTGGAAAAAGAAATACATCCCCTGGGTAAAGAGTAGGTTTGCAGTCTTGTATAAAAAGTTTAGAACATTGTTAAAACATTGCTTGTAGCTGGCAATGTGACCCTTGAGGGGGGCAAAAAGGCTTTAGAATTTATTCCAGCTAATGGTATTTCTAGTTAGAAGAGCAGTTTGTTAGGGTACTAACCTCAGAGGGATATGAATTTATAAAATACTAACTAAATTTTCTGCTCATAAACATGCCATTCTTATGTCTGGCATCCTAGTTTTGTGAATAATGTTTTTTAAAGTTCTTCCAAATATCTAAAATGTATAAAAATCTTTAAAATGTATGCTGATCTAGCAGTAGGTAATGTAGTAGTATTGTGTAGTTAATGTTTTTATTTGTTTCCAATTTATCATATAATGACTTTTTTTTCATTATGATTGAAAAATGACTTAAAATCTCAGAAAAATGGATTTATGTAGTGATTTAAATCACATTAAGCTCTTTCAGTAAATGCTATGGATTACTCCACACAATGCCACAGCTGCAGCTATTGTTAGGATTAGTGTAAGGTATCTTTGGTGGTGTTATTTTGCTAAGAACCTTCCTGCCTCCAGAAAGAGGCTGCCTTTTGTCTAGTCCCACTGTTCCCAGCGATTAAGGGCAGGATTTGGTGGTAGGAAAAAGCAGTTAAAAAATCAGGGTAAACTGGTACCCAGGACAGAATAGGTATCATCTTCTGTGGTAGAATCTGTGTAACATTCCCAGGGATGCGCTTTCCTCTAACTTTGGCTCTTTTGTGTTGCACAGAGGTTTTAGTTATACAGATTAGTTGATGTGCCTTTGCTGATGTGTGGTCTTTTGGCTATCAAAGCTTAAAGTAGGGATTTTTACCTCAAGTGCATTCAAAGCTACAGTTTGTTTATGACCTTATTTAGTTTATTCTGAGTTGAAGGAGCAGACTGAGCAGTTAGAACTGGATTTGAGGAATTTAACTGTTCTACAAATTCAGCATCTGATACAAAAATATGGATTTATTAATATGGATACAAAAATATGCACTTGTTGCATATAGCCAGTCTCTACTGAGACTTAGAGAACTGAGATTGCAAATCCTCCGGTACCTTCTACTATTCATTTGAAGAGTCCTTCGGTGGGTATGCTGGTCTGGTTTTGGAAACGTGGACCCTTGTCACTTAGAAAATATTGTAATCTGAGCCCACTGAGATAATCAGTACCTCTTTCTCCTTTGGTTTACTTCTGATGTGGAGGAGGAAGGGGGAGTGTATGAGGGTAAAAAGCTTCTCCCCAGGGAACTTGATCAGTACCCTAGTTGATCTGCTGTTGCAGTGTCATGTTTTGCCTCAGTTCCTCAGAAATGGAGGCAGGGTGAGGCTCGATCCCTTCTTCAGTGTGCTTGGTTGGGGTATGGTCCTGCCTTGCAGCTGCTGACAAGCATTTGTACTGCCAGGAGTGCTGGGTAGAAGTGGTTCCAGTGTTTTAGTGCATGACAGCAAGTTTATCTCATTTCCTTCTTTTTTTTTTTTCCTTTTTTGTAAACACATACCTGCTGTAGGTGATTGCAAAACCTCCCTTGCTGATGTATAAATTAGAACCTGTTTAGGGCTGTGCTTCTTGAGTTTTTCCATGGTGTCTACTCACATCTAAGTACCAGTACGTGCACTGACAACTGTTAGTTTGAAGAAGTTTTGACATGAGCCCCGCTTTATTTAACGGATGGCACTGGGTGTCTGCGTACTTCTGTCTGTGCATTTAAAACAATAACAGTTGTTTCAATTTGAGACAAAATTAGTTCTTTTTTTGTTTTTGCAGTCAACAGTAAGGAATTCCGTGCCAAAGATGAAAGCAAAATCCCAGTGGATGAAGTGTTCTTTCACAGGTAATGAAATACTTGTGAACGTTCATCTTAAGTGTTGTTTTTTAATACAATGCCGTCAAAAACATTACGTTTCATAACTATTCTCTGGTGTTCCATGTGTTTGCAAAATTTGATTAATTTGAGTGACTTGTGATGATAGTACTTTCCTTGAATGTAATTTCAACATTTGTAAAAAGTGCTTAGGAAAGAATATCACTTATGAACAAAGGCAATCAGTGCTTGTAGTCTACAATCAAGTAAGCTGACATTGTAATAAAGAAGCCTTAAACAGTGGGTAATGATGAATGTCTTGTGGGTTGTAATTCTTATGCACTTGGAGATATTTGTAGAAAAAATTTGGAATGTACCTTGCTTATGTTATTAGCATCAAATCTATTAGAATGGAGCGATGCAAAAAAAATTCAGAGGAGCCAGTTTTCTATGTATTTCTGTTTTTATTATTCATAGTTCTTTCCATTTATTTGGCTTTCCTTTGAGATTATGATATAAAGATGCAGCTGTAATACTAAAATTGAAGTGGTGAACATTTGGCAAAGATTTGTTCATATTAGATCAAAATATGATCAAAATATGTGTGAGTGTCTTCTTAGGAAATCTGTGTTTGAATTAATTTAATTAATTTTGGGGGTGTTTTTTTAATATATTCATTGCTGTAGGGGCTTTTAAAATTTTTATCAGGTTAATGGAACTTACTAATTTTAATTAATATTATAAGGAATATAATATTGATTAATTAACAAAAAAACCTAGTGGTGTTAATTTTAAGATTAAAGAAAAGCAGTTTAAAAACATTCCTCTGTCTGAAAAGTTAACAGTATTGTTACATTGAAGATGGCCAAAACTGAGATTACACATTTCAAGCCTTCCTTACCAGCTGCTGTACTCTTTTGCACTTGTACATGATCAAATTTACCTTCTGTGTTTGATTGTTCTTTAATACGAAATGGAGAGAAGGTCATTTAAAATGGGTGACAGAAGGTAAAACTAAGCACACAAAAGAAGAGGGCTACAGGGGAAAATGTAATAGAAATTAACGGGTGAAACTCTTTTATACATTTCCCCCCAGTTAGATTCACGTTCAGCTTGATCCTTTCTTCCTTATAAGGCAGATGTTTACATCTTTCTTGTGCCTTTTTACAAATTCTGTATGTTCAAAATAATTTCTGGCACCTTTGGCTGTGAGATTTCTTTGTTTTAAATCTTACGTAGCAGCTTACTCTTTGAAAAAACAAAGAAAACATAAATTTCTGATTTGAGATGGTGTTTGAAACCATTACATACAATTTTCGACTGACAACATACATGTGAAACAATCTGCAGGTTGATCTTTTTAAAAAAGTTGTCATAAAGATCATCATGTGTCATTTTGTGTCTGAGAGCAATATGTTATTTCAGATTTTATTCGAAGTTCGATAAGAGGAGAGAGAAACAAAAGCGTCAGGATGATGAAGAAAGCGTGGAAGATGTAGACGATGATGAATTTGAAAGAGCATTGGGTAAGGTTTTGTTTTTCCTTGCAGTGACTATCTGATATTTCCTGCTTTTGCAAATTGTTCGTTTATCCTTTTTATAGTTTGTATTGTATAAAAGAACCAAATGCAGGAATATGGAAGTGGGGAAAAAACTGGCTTTCCAGCTCCCATTCTATGCTGCTACAGCCAGCAGTTCACACTATTCCTCACATGCGCCAACTGGTTGGCCATCTCCTGAGAGGTCTTGCTCTCGCTACTCCAGTAGCATTCAGCTTGTTCGAATGGTTGGAAATTGGCGTAATTGGAACATAATAAGCTCATGAGTGGCGGTTCATGCCTTTTGGTTCTATTCCTAATGTAGCCTGAGAGTTAAATAACTTTATACAACAGCATGTAACATTTACTTCTATTCTTTCCTTGCTGCTTGGCCTTTTTCAGTGTTCCTCACAGTTTCTCTCATTGTTCCTGACATCTTTCATGAGCTTATTTTTTCAGTTAGGCCCTCTGCAAATTTCTGCAGTAGTCATAGCTCTGCCTGGAGCACGTACTTTGTTCGCTTTGGAATTAGTATATTCCAGAATCTGAATTTGTTAGTGTACCATAAAATGTCTATTATTTTACAATTTAATATTTTATTTATGCATATACATTATACACATTATATGTGTATATTATATTCATTTTTGTAAAAGGGAAAAAAAAATCCAGTTAGCTCTCCTCAGCTGTTTTGTACAGTATTTTTAGAGCATCTGAACTCCCATAGTAGGATTCTTCCCTAGTGACACAGTGTGGTCTTAGTTATGACAACAATCTGTTACTAATTGTGTTTGTTGTTTTATTGTTAGTATCTCTAATAAGTTAACTGTCTCTGAGAATTTGCTGCATAAATTCAGAAGCTTAAATTAAGGACCTTCTAATGTTAGCTTTTACTCGTTGAAACAGAACAGCTGTAATTTTTCGGATTTTGTTTTTACCTGCTGTTTTATATAGCAACTTGTTCCTAAGTGAATCCAACAATAGGAGCTTTCACCCTATAGTCTGCTTGCTTTTCTGTCAAAAATTATAGTGAATACTTCTAATCTGAAAATTAACATACAGACTAGCTGGGCTGGACACTTGCTTGGCGTATTTAATTGAATCTTTGTTCTATCTGTTCTATCTGACTTGGAGTAAGTGATTGAGACTTGTGATATCCCACCTGCCAGCTGGGCAGTTGTGTCCATTTGTGTCTGTCTGCTTCCTTCATCATCTGGTTCTGGCCAGAAATTACATCCTGGATAAAAGAAAACTCTCATTATTTTTCAAAGAAAAATGTTTTTTCGGAAAACATCCAGTTAGCTTTAGGTAACTGTTTTGTGGAGTATTTTTCTATAGGCATATGAAGCTTTTGGTGTCAAGCACCTTTGTTACTGATACAGAACACATAAACTGTTCAGGAAATGATACCTAAAAATAATATATTTTGCAATGACTTTATATTTCTTTGTTTGACTTTGTTTTGTAGTAATAAACTTTGGGTTTTTCACCCCCCCTAGATGCATTTGAAGCTGCTGATAATGCCATTGATGTTGGCCAGGATGACCTTGATTTTGCTGGGTAAGTCCTGGTTCTTTTGTCTCTTGGTTTAACACCTATATAGAATTTTACTCTGCAAAATCGGATAGACCTTTTTCAAAAAGACTCAGAATATCACCTTGCAAAAAAGGCAATGGCAGTTGAATGCTGGGTAATGCTGCTTTTTTGCACGTCCCATAATGGAGCATCGTGATCCTGTGGTGCTTACAGTCTGCTGGCTTGACATGTGAGAACCGGCAGTAACAGTGCAGTGACCCAGTAAGCAAGGTAAAATCTTCCTTGTTTTTCATTGTCTCAGGTTTCTGTTTGAGAATTTCCAAGTACAAAAGTAAGCAGGAAGAGGCATTGCTGCTGTAAGGACTGATTGTAACTGGACCTAACGCAGTAAATAAACTTTTTGGAATCCAGAATCACGAAGCTTAATTCTCTGGAAGTCAGCACCTTCAATAAGTGGCCTCTTTTTTTACTTAAAGTATCTGCAATACAGCTTTTGAATCAGCACAGCAGCTTTTCTCTTCAGGTGAAAGGAGAATTAAACTTCTAGTGAAACCTGAACATTTTTGTGATTCAGGCTGGCATGAGTAAAAAATAGTAAAGAGGAGACAGAAAACCCCAAGTAACCATCTAGTACATGAAGAACCATGTTTCCTTTCTGAAGGAGAAGAAAAAAAAAAGTCTTATTTCTTCGTTTAGTAGAGTTGCTAGAGATACTAGCAGTTTGCGTGTTTTACAGAACAGAATTTCTGAAAAGGAGGAAAGGCATGTAGGAGATGAAATACTGAAGCTGACATTTCTGTTAATTTCAGAATAGGATTCTCTCCAGGACTTCTTAAAATGGTTGACTTTTGTAATACAGTTCCATATGCTGATGTTGAAAACATACCTGAGTGCATAATACATGTTTCTTAGGTCTCAGCCTACATTTACAGTATTTTGAAATGATGTTGAACTTCTCTAACATAGTGGTTGTTGGTAGATAGATGTTACGATGATGCAAACAGTATTTTGCCAGATGAAGTGCTAAGCTTGTTACGTGTTTTTTTTTTAGTAATATAAAGAAGAAAACCATAGGCGGTAAGAAAGGCCAAAGAGGTGAGGAATCCAGTGCTGACTGGGAGGATTCTGATGATGAAGATGAATTCAGTGATCTGGATGATGAGGAAGTCTCCTTAGGAAGTATGGAGGAAGACTTTGCAGAGGATATGGATGAAGAGGGAGGTGTATTTATGGATATGTCTGATGATGAGAACAGCCCAGGTAAAGTACCATGTATTATCAAAAAATGAGAAGAGAAAGCCTTAAAAATAGGTTATCTAATATGTAATTACATAAATAAATTCAGATTCCGTTACCTAGATGGGAGGTTCAGCTTTTAATTAAAGAAGTGACAAGTCCTTCTCTGGACAATGAAATCCTAAAAGAAATATTTCCTGGCACAGCCTCCTAAGTGAGAGTGGGAATTAGGCATCGTGCTATAAAAACTTGCAAACAAGATGTATTTCTTTCATTCTGAACACATTGGCAGTAACAAAAGTAGCTTTATACACAAATGACTGGCTAGTCATTCTGGTAGGCAGAAAAATTGAAAGATCTCAAAGAGAAAAATAAGAAAAAAAAATCTGGTACTTGATAACTTTTTTATTTCGTTAGACATAGTTAATGGTGATTTTTTTTTTTAGATGAGGTAACATATTTAAATTGTTGTCTCATAAGTAACAGCTTACTTTTCTAATACAGCTATGCACTCACATTTTTATTACCGCTGTAATAATAACTTGCACCTGCATGGTTTTATTATCTTTTCAACCTAAAAGCACAGTTTACACAGTATACCCTTTAGGTGGCTGGAAAAGCACAGTTTAATGGAGTATTTCAACTAATAACTTAAGGTCCCAGGAAGGTAGTTGAGGGTAGAGGAGGTAGACTATTTATACAGCCGTTAATGCATTAATGTTTCATGAGATTATTATTTCACCAAATTTACCAAGCAGGCATTCGGGGTTTACATAACACCTGCTTTTAGCTTTGGTATCTTATGTATCTTAGTATTGTATTTCATTCTTTTTTGGTGCTGTGGAAAAAAAAAAAAGCATAAAGAATGTCACACCACTGACCAATTTTTAATTGTCTGGGTTGAAGAGATCGCAGATTTGATTGTATGCACTGTGCTTTAAACTTTTTTAATATAAAGACTTGGACCATTATGACAAATGTGCATAAAAAGAAATTTTGGCCTCTGCTGTGCTTTAAGTATGTCTGCATGGTGTGAGAATGAGGGATTCATTGATGGTTTGTTTTGTTTTTCTTTTCTGTCAGACCCAAGCAATAACAAGTCTGTCAGTAAAAAGGGGAAGAGAAAGAAAGATATTAATTTTATGGGATCACTTGAAGGTAAGGAAACACTGCCATGATTTTGAGAAGTCTTAATACAAATACAGAATCTGGAAAACTTTGGAATTGGAGGGTTTTAGTACAGTAGATTATCTGCATTTTTTTATCTGGGTTCAGATTTGAATAAACCATAAATGAAAAGGAGTTGGTCTTACCCTTGTCCTCCAGCCAGTGTGGCCTAATTCAGAGTGACAATGGGCTGCTGAAGGACTGGGAATTGAAAGAGGAACTTTTGAAGGAAGGAATGAGTTGTACCAGTGGCTTGTGCATCTGTTACTTCATGTGATGCAGAGATTTGTGCTATGTAGTTCTTGGTTGGAAACTTATTTTTCCTTTTTTAGGGGGGGAGGTGGACAATAAAGGTTTCTAACACAGCTATTTTAGACAGTCTTGTTAAATAAATAAATAAAAAATAAAAACATGGTAACACTTTGGCTTAGTGTCTTTGTGAACTTGAAATTCTGTCTCATAAGAATAATACTTTTTGTTTAAAGGGTCCAACCGAGGAAAGAAGAGAAAACTCAAAGATGCCAGTATACTGGCGTCTGCAGAGGAGGTAAGTTTGAACAGTGCTTAGCAAAAGTGATCAATCATTGTACGTGTTTCTTTGTAATGAAATACTAAAATTTCTCTCTTTAAAGTTTGGCTATCTGCTGGATGAAAATGCCGGGTCCAAGTTTGACAATATTGGAATGAACGCCATGGCCAACAGAGATAATGCAAGTAAGTACACGCTACAAATACCAGACAGTTGTAATGCCACTTTGCTGCTTTCTCTTCAGATTCTGTGCTTAAAAAGAAAGATGTGCCTTCTTTAACTCAAGTAACACATGGTCAGAAATCACACAGCAGGGATAGTAGCTCAACGTCAGTGAGACATGACTTAAGTTTTCTTCAGTTACGAGAGATGCCCAGTGCCAATATTAATTGTGACCACTAGAGTGAATAAGGCATCAGAAAAATGGAAGAGGCCATCCTGTCACCTTTTCACACTGTAAATAAGGATGGACAGTATGCTCTTTGTCAAGAGTTCTTGTGAATTTTGCTCTGATAAAGAGTGACCTGGATTGTTGTGAAGGGAAGACATAAGGCATGGCTGTCTTTACCTACCTGAGTATTTCCTTACAGTTTACAGTATCAGTGATGCAAAAGTAGTTTCCCCAAAATAATTCTAATTAATTAAATGTGTATATGCTGATTGAATAACCAGTCCTTCATAGAGCTTTTACAAGTCTTGCTGGTGTCACCTGAAAAACGTTAACAGCAGCACTCAAACACCGTGTACTCCTAACAGAAGTGTGTCTAGCATGAGTAAAATACAAAGCAGTGGCAAGAGCGGTCTTAAACCCTGAGATTCTGAGATAGTAGGGTGTGTTTTGTGAAATGAGAAAACCAAAACTTTCTCTGATGTCAAAAAAAATCAGCAGCTTGCACTTTATTAACATCTATAAATACAGCAGCCAAGTTTTAACTTTCACATGATTCATCTGTATTCCACGTCATGGTCAGAGGTTCGGCTCCTTATTTCTCACCTTTCCTCTTACAGATATCAAACAGATCCAGTGGGAAATAGAGCGTGACAAGTGGCTTCACAATAGGGATGTGAAAAGCATCATCAAAAAGAAGAAACAGTTCAGGCACAGAGGGCTGAAAAACAAGTACAAAGGCAAGAAATCAAAGAGATGAACTGGACGTTTTAATGTGGACATTTTAACAATAATTATTCTAAAATAATTTTTTAATTAATCGCACATCTTTCTTACTTTAGTTCTTGCTGCTTAACCATGTCATTTGGTCCTTCTCCCTTATGCCGTGAATTCCAGACCACTCATTGGATTTGTAGTACACTGAAAAATAAGATGATACATATGAGCTGTAAGTTACGCAGGTCTGAAAGTGAGCCATTTTGTGGGTAGTTTTGTTGGATGTATAGTCCTCCAGTTCTGAGGACTCTATCCAACAGTCTGACACTCCAGCCGCACCCACACCTAACAGTAAACACTTCTGCAATGTCTCCTGGGGTAAATGTTCAGCAATAACAAAATCGGTATTATACATAAGATGCAACCAGAGCTTCAGCCATCCTTCTGAAGCCAACAACGACAAACCTACCTTCCAGAATTGATGGAAACCTCTTCTGCATTGTATGTCTGAAGTCTGAGAAGAAAGATAAATCACAGTTACTTTACCCAACATATTTTAAGACCAATAATAAAATGCACTATTTTTCTAACTAGATCAGTTTTACCTAGGTTTGTCCGAGCTCCTTAGTTACAGCCACCATTAAAAAAATGTGATCTAAATTTACTTTTTTAATTATATCACAGACTGTATTCAGGTTACTCGTATCTGCGGCCCTATCACCAGTGTTTTCTGCGCTTCCTTACAATTGTGATAACCAAATGCAAGCTCCAGGTTTGCAGCAAGCTGAATGCCTCTCCTGGATGGACAGGCAAATGACAATTTCCGTCTTTCCTTACACAGTTTTAGGTGTTCATGTGGGCCGCTCTGTCAACCCAGTAGAAAATGATGTAACGATTGCTTTATGTTACAATTATTTTCAGCAGCTCATAGAACGATCTTACCAATGCTAGTACTAGCACAAAGAAAGTGGTAAAAGCTTCATTCTGAGTGCACTGAGCACCTTACAGAACTACAGCAACTACAGCTTAAGATAATCTTCTGCAGAAGCACAGAAGAAGGACCTAGACTGAAAAGGGAGAAATGAAAAACCATAAATGCCCAGCACCAAGTTACCAAGATAGGCCAATACATCCATTCTCCATGTTTTGGGTATCTTTCTTTGTATTTTTACTAAAAAAAAAAAACCCAAAAACTTAAGTGTAACAGCCTGCCTACCTCTGAATCTGGGATAACAAATGCAAATTAATTTAGTGGAGGTGAAACTCGGCTCGAGCTTGGTGTGAGACCACTCGACTGCTGAAATGGGTGGGCTTGCATCTCCCCAGCTGCAGCAGCGGTGCCTTTTGGCTGGCGGTGACCCTGCGCGTAGCGGGACACACTGCCCTGTCTCTGCAGGGGAAACCAGCACCGCACCCTGCGCAGCCCGCTGTGCACAGCACCTCTCCCTGCCGGAACCGCAGCGCTGCTTGGCGTGTTCTTCTGCTACCTAGGCACTGCGTCCCGAGTCCCAGGGACGGCAGGGACTGACGCCAAACCATCTGGAAGATGATGCTTCCTCCACTTGCCAGCCCGGCCTGCTGTCTGCCCGGGACACGTCACCTGGCAGAGCCCGCAGGACCTGGGCGCCAGCCTTCGAGGGCTGAGCGCCAGCGACCTGGAGCAGCAGCGATCGTTCGTGGCCCCTCTGCCGCCAGCCTCGCCGTGTTAAGCCCCGGTTTGAGGCGACGCTGTAACTATCAAAACGCGCGAGATGCAGCTCCGTTCCTGCTGGTCCCCTGCCGCCTCTCAAGCGCTCCCTCGTGGTTTTGGTTTTGTCCAAACTGAAAGGGCAGCTCGTTCTTTCGACAGACAGCGAGGGCCGACCGGCCGCCTGCGCTAACGCGGCCCGAACGGCGGCCACCTGAGGCGGCCCCGGCGCGGAGGAGCCTCCCCCCGCCCCGTCACGGCGGCGCTGGCAGCCGCCGCCCCCTCCTCCCGCCGGCGCCCCGCCGCACCTTGGCTGCGGTCCATGGCGCGGTAGAGCAGGAGGGCGCCCAGCAGCCCCGCCGCCTCCAGCAGCAGCAGNGCGCAGTCGTGGCGGTGGGTGCGATACCGAGTCCAAAATGGGCAGCGTAGGGTTCCCCCCAGGGTGGATTAACGTAGGCAAGATAAAACGCGCTGGAGCAGGCGAGTCAAACGTCTGTTTAAAAGACAAAAGGAAATCTAGGGCAGATAAGTCAAACGTTAACTCTACTTCATTAGGACAAAAAGAGGTCTTGAGACATTGTATCCTTGATTGGAATAGGTAAGTTGCGAAACCAGGTGGGAAACAGAGTGTGCGCATATATATTGAATGCAGCCAACAGGTAGGGTGAGGAAGACCAGTGACACCACCAAGAGGACCCTGCAAGACCACAAACGGACATAAGGCAAAGACTTTTAGTCAGTTCTCAGAAAAGTTATGACTATGTAAGAGAATTCCGTGAAATGATACGAATATGTACCTTTTGAATGTATATAAATAGAAGCAAGCAACCTTTGGGCAGGCACGTTAGGTGGAAGCGATCCCCTGTGCGTCCTGCGCTGCGATGAAGAATGCCTGCCTTCTCCAACTACAGAAACGGGGTTTTCCTTATCAGCCGAATTTTACGGGATCAGGTGCAGGTGGCCATCCTTAGCCGCAGCTGCTCGCCCTCGGTGGTCCCCTCTGGCTGCTGGTAGCGGGTCCAACTCGCCACCACCTCTGCCTGCTGCCGGGGGACACGCACTGTCCTCGCCTGCCCACTGCAGCCACCAGTGTGCCCGCCGCGGCCAAGCGCCCGGGCCAGGCCCTGCTGCCCCGTGTTGGGGCGCTGGAGCAGGAGGCCCCTGTCAGGCAGGGGAGCAGGCGGGCAATTCCCCACTGGCCTGCCGCTTCTGCCGGTGGGAGAGCAGCGCTGCTCCTCCTGGGAGCCAGCGCCGGTCGGTCTGTGGTTCCTGCCAGGGGAAAACACTGCTAGACGCGTAAGGCTCATGCCTGTTAAAAGGGATCCTAATTCTGCCATGGGGGTGTTGAAAAAACCTGCGGGTGCGAGATCTGAGTGTTACTATCTAACGTGAAAAAGGTCGTTAGCACAGATTGCCTCCTACAGAGGGCATTTAGAGCCTAAAATGGCAGCATGCTTTCTCTATCAGTGTTCTTTCTCTTCTGTGGTTTTGATTTCATTGTTTTCTATTATTCACTGTCAGTTTCTCTTAACTCGTAATACAGAGTTGACCTCTTGGGATTTTTCTCATCAGGGACTTTCTTTTCTTTGTGAGATGCTTTTTTTCCCCCTATTAATGTTATGTAAGATTAGATACAATGCTTTGCTGCTCTTTCTTACAGGGTGGTTCATTTTCCAATTATGTTTTCCCTGGTGGCTGAGCTTGCAAGTATTACTTGCTCTCAGTGGGATTTATTAAAGTAGTTCCTGCTTTGTCGATTGTAAGTGGACAGGATCAACCCAGCTTCCATTTCCAGGAAGGTGGGAAGGGAGGAGAGAAAGAAAGGTATCAAATTCGGGGGAGGGCAGAAGTAATGCCCAGAATTTCTACTCCACTTAAAAACGTCTATTTAAAGGCACTTACTGCATTAGACTAACAGTTTCACCTCTCGAAGTGGGTAAACATGGCTGAGGATAAAAAAGCCTTTGTCGATGAGATAAACAAAGCATTGGCAAAATCTGAAGGGCTTCCCTTGAAGGATCTGCTGTTCTCCTACCGGGGGACCCCATATCCTGTCACAGTGTGCAGTGTGGAAACTTTCCAAGCCCTGGAGAACCTGGAAGCCAGAAGAGATGATATGGTGCTGGTGTCCTACCCCAAATGCGGTGAATACATTATAAATTGCTTGCTGTAGTCTACAGTACTGTAACTAATTAGCTGACAAAATAAGAAGGAAAACCAGCCGATTATGGTTGTACGTTGTGGGAGGATATTGGGCATTTCTACTACAAGCAGAGGCAGCAGGGTTTTGTCCTGCTCTATCTTAATTAAGCACTGTTGCACTGCTTTTTAATATGGTTTATGTTTCTGAAAGAAAAAGGAGATTTAGTGTTCAAAGATATTTTTGGGCTGAAGAAGTGAAAATAAAGTACATAGTTTTTCATGTATCAGTAGGACGACGCAACTCTGCCAGTATGATAAACTATTCTGAAAAGTGTGTTAGTAATGTCACGTAGTGCCGTGTACAAAAGCAATAAAGTTATGCATTAGACTCTTTAAGGTGTACAAAGTGACGTGGCACAGCAGCTCTACTTGCAAAATTAGAAGCTGTTTCTTGGCATTATTCCTCATCAGCATTGTTTTTTGTTTTGTTACTGCAAAATGGTATTGATTAAGGCGTACTGGAAGTTTAAATCTTTTAGTCAGGGGTTTGCAGAAAGGAGGAAAGGTGCAACAGTAGCAGTGAAAAAAATTGAACCAACCACTAGTTGATTTTGATCAGTTTTATTAAATGTCAGTTGCTTAAAAGGAAGGCATGGGTTTTGCTAGTCTAGGATATCCTGTCCAAGCATATGTTTCTTCTTTGAGATCCAAGGAGCAGAAGCTTAGGGTTGTCAGAGAAAATGTGGGTCCAGGGAAGCATTTAATTGCACTAGCATGGTAGCTGATGGGCTCAAGTTGGGCTCTAACCAGAGTGTCCTAGGTCAAGGTCTCATTCAGCACATGGAATTCCCATTGGATGGTGAGTTCTGCTCTGGAAAGAAACTGTGGTGTATTTAGGGGCTTAAGGAGTATGCCTGTGGTGTTTAGGGTGAATTTATAGCAGCTGTGAGACAGAACACTGAACCAAGAGAAAGAGAGGGCAAATACAAAAGGGGAGATCTAGCACAAAATGTGCATCTTTATTTTAAGGAGCCTGTAATTCCATTGGCTTTGGATCCAGAGTTCTGCTGGACCCTATGAAGATCTAAAATGTCATTGTTATAACTTGACACGGGCTTTGATTTCTCATCAGAGTTTGGAAGAGTTCAGACATGGAGTTGTGATGCTGATTGCATCTGAGATCTAGTAACTCAGTAAACCTGTCCTGCTCAGGGAGGGGGATCAGCAGATAAAGAAGGACATCTCACACCGTTAATACCCAGCAGTTTGCAGTAGGTCAGCAGGGAGAAATATTACCAAAGACCACTCCCAGTTGTTCAGTAGGAGGGGCAGAACAGCTGCCTGTGGTTTGCCGGGGAACGCAGCACCCTGTTACCTGGCAGGCGTTGCTGGAAAGGCATGTACGGGAGGTTGCATGGAAGAAATGAGAAGGCAGGAGGGAGGGAGAATGCTGTGTTTGTGCAGTGCACTGTAGTTATACATGTAGGTAAATCTTTTGGAATTTTCTCCCATTTGGATGTTTGCTTTTCTACTCTCAAACAGTGCTAAATAGAGTTCTTGTCCTAATTTCCAAGAGAGGAGGATAAAGAATGAAAAGGGAAGATTATCTGCCTCACTTTGAAACCAGAAATTGACGTGCTTCTGCTTGATACAACACTTGGACCCACCAAGCCACAGTGTCACTAGGAAGTAATAAAAATCTCTCTGCAGGCCTCTTTCCTTCTTGAACCAAGGGAGCCTGGTGTCTGACTTCCTCTGCCAGTATTATTAAGGTTAAGTTACAGTAAAGTCTCACTATATGAAAGGTTTCCCCCAACTCAGCTGTGCTCAGCGGAGAGGAAAACTGATGCACAGAACTACTTGATGAGGTAACGGATGAGGGAGCTCCAGGATGTGGTACTTCCCAGGGATGGGTTGCACAGTTGAGAAGCCAGTAGGAACTTTAGAAACTAGGGATTTTAGGTTTATCAATTGTAGCTTTCATTAAAATAAAATTTTTATTTGTGCCCATGCAGTTAATACTGGACATGGATTTGCGGACTGATGCTTTTGGCTCTGCTCTGTACATAAAAGGGAGAGTGATATATACATCATACAGTGTCTTCTATATAAATACGATATTGGGTGGTATATAAATATATGCATTATAAGACATTTTATGATGTGTACAAATTACTGTATAAATGATATGTACCAGCTGCTTCCATCCAGGCATCCTGAGGCACTTTGTGTAACATAGGGTGGAAGTTACTCCTTTCTGGGAATAACTTTGCACTGAAAGCGTGAGAGGCTAAAGCTGTTTGCATTGCGTGTTCCCTGTTAGTGCCTCTGGCAGCTGCGTTCACAGGGGACTTGCAGCATGCAGGAGGCGGCAGCAATTCCTCACCTCCATCTCTGTGGGCCCGGCGGGAAGCCTTCCAAGTGCCTCCCCGCAAGGATGTGGGGAGGGTGCTGTAGGTCAAGGTGAACACGCTGTTCCCTTGCTCTGTGCTGCCAGCAGTCGGCAGAGCATCAGCGGAGCAAATGTGATTCCTGGAAACCCTAGGGAAGAACGCATCCCGGCATAGCTCCAGGAGCTGGCCACAGGCTCATGCTGGAGCAGGATGCGGTGTGGGGGAGGCTTTGCTGTAAGATCCCTTCCAAAGGGTGAGGGGTGAGGAGGGATGCAGGTGTCCAGTGGGTAACGGCTCTTCTAGCACTTGTTCTGGCGTGCACTTTCTGGGGACAGCAACAGGCACAACTGAGGACAAGCGCTGGCAGTGACATTGAATAGATGACTCCATTTCGTCCTTGATTTAGAGCAGCAGACGCTTTCCTCAGCAGAGTGAGTGAAGCTCCTTGCTCATTCTTTCCTTCTCCTATCCAGACCCATCACAGGTGTTTCTCTGTAAAAGACAGGAAAGCTCCCTTTATTATCTGTCACTGACTGGTTTATGAATATATTAAAAAGATGTTAAGTGCATCATTGAGTCAGTTGTGCCCCCAGTGCCTTCCACATACTAGTTACCAGTGAGCCAAGAAGGTCATAGTTAAAAAGCTGTTGAGGATCTCATTAACGGAAAACATTATTTTGTTCATAATCATTTGAGAGCTTTAGCGTTGTCATTTGATGACTGTCTATTATGCTGAATCAAGCCATGTAATGAGAAGGCTCTGAGAACTTATATAAACCTCTGATATGTTTTATTTTGTTCTCTGGGTTTCTTGGTGCAGGTGTGAACTGGCTTATCCAGATTTTAAGTGATTTGATATCTACAACTATCCAGAGTAAACCTGTAAGCACAGAGCTACCATTTATTGAATGTGGAGATCCAGATAAATATCAGGTTAGTGAAAAGAAACTACTGAACCACTTAAAGTCTGTTGTTTTCTCTCTCCTGCAGCCCCGCATACAAGTTATTAAAATGAAGTCATGCAGCAAGTAAAGATATTTCTCCTGAGAGGGGAAAAAAGATAATCTTGGATGACTAATGCCTTTTGATTAGGGGCTGTTTCACACAGGCGACTCTCAGAGATCATTGCTGCACCCATGTAATAAACCTGTTCTCACTTATGGTTCTGTTTATTTCTAAAGAGGATGAAGCAGATTCCATCTCCAAGGATTTTGGCAACACATCTGAATTACGACTGCCTCCCCAAGTCCATTTTCAAGAACAAAGCCAAGGTGTGCTATTTTCTTTTTTCCAGGAACAAGCCTCATCTCTCTGACAGTACCAGCATGTAAGAGTCATTTTGGGGGCCACATCCCTTTCTTGCGCCCAAGCAGGTGGCACTGAGGGAATGCAACTTGGAGACAGTGGGAGTCTTATGATGTCTGGGCTGGCTTAGCACCTCTTACCATTTACAGTGGCCTCAGGGGTGCTGCAGCTGACATGAACAAGAAACAGTCTGGAGGCTGTTGCAGCGCTTGGAAGTGGCTGGAGTGTCGCTTTTTTATGCTGCTCTTCTGTGCACAGCCGTGGTGGGAATGAACATGGCAGCAGCATTTCTGGGACATTGGCTGTCTCCTTGCCAAAAGTCACACCGTTAAAACATTAGTATTTCTGGTCCTCAGTCAACGAACAATGGTGGATACGTAGCACTTAGGAGATGTACCACAGATGAAGGAAATAGCTGGTTAAGGGATGGGGATTTTTTCCATGTTTCATTGGTATTTTTTCCTGTATGAGACAGGAAAAAATATAATGTGTATAACAAAAAAAATAATTTGTATAACCTGTTTTCTGAAGTGTTTATGTTTCTCTGAGGATTACAGTCTCTTAGGCTTTCAAGAACATTATTGCCATATTAAGAAAAATGGGAGGTGATTGTAACAGCTGTGGTTTCCTGAGGGAGAATCAAACAGAGTTTTTCCTAGCAGGGCGTTGGCAAATGATTCCTTACAATCTCCCAGATCTTAGGTAGTTATGGGATAGTATTCAATGACAATATTACAGTTTCTCCAGTTGCTTTATGACAAATCTTAGAAGTGGTAAGAAGGTCTTTATTATGATCACATTATACATTTGTTATCCAGGCATTAACTAATAAAATATTTTATAGCCCCTAGTATGTTATTGATTGGAGAATGTTTGGTTATACTCTCATTTTGGTTGCCAGGGGAAATAAGTCATCTAAAATTGTTGACTTCTTTCTCCCCCTCCAGATACTAGTGCTGTTTCGAAACCCTAAGGATACAGCTGTTTCATTTTTCCATTTCCACAACAATGTGCCAAGCGTCCCCAGTTACAGCTCCTGGGATGAGTTCTTCTCAGAGTTCATGAATGGGAAAGGTATTGTTATAGTTACTGAATGTAGCTGGAGAAGCAACAGAAAAAAAAAATATGTAAAAACAATGGGGCCAGTGGGAAAACAGCTGTGTGATAATTAGTTTACTGATGGCAATACGTCATGATAAAAGAGGCAGCTGAATGCCAGAATGGGGAGAACGTCCAAAAGACGCTTTGCTTCTGGGTATTTTGCTCTTCCAAGCAAGGGTGAGGGAGTTGCATGGCAGCCTGACAATGGCATTTGGTCAACATTCTGCCACTTAGTGATGGAGGAAATGCTGCAGCTTTGAAGTGGTAATGAAATGACAATTTGTTGTCTTTATTTTTTCTGAATATGAGGCCAAACACCTCATTAGCAACCCAAATTTTAGATTTAGACTGATGTTTGGCTTTGGCTTTGAAGAGATGCTTAAATAACAACAGAGTAATGGAGGGGAAGTACATGGTGAAATTCATATTTCTGCATGGAAACCATTTACCTACGAAAGACCAGAGGAAGCCTCTGTCACTCTGTTGTACAGTACTGTACCATGGAAGGGACAGGCTGTTTGATGTAACCGATAGGCAACAGAAGGCAATTCTTCAGTTGGAGAGAAATAAGTACCCAGTAAGAAAAGAAGGTC
The DNA here is from genome assembly GCA_013398295.1 of Chionis minor. NCBI lineage: Eukaryota > Metazoa > Chordata > Aves > Charadriiformes > Chionidae > Chionis > Chionis minor. Next base: position 1,574,080 of record VZSF01005194.1, on the reverse strand, counting down.
ACACTGATGCTTTTTTCTCTACAGTGGGCTGGGGATCCTATTTTGATCATGCAGTCGCCTGGAACAAACACATTGAGGATGCGAATACTATGTTTGTAATATATGAAGACCTTAAAGAGGTAAAGCAGATGCTGTGTACTTGACAGACAAAACAAATGTGGGCCCATTCATTGAAATCTGCTAAAATTAATGGTGAAAGGCGTAGGTTTCTGAAAGAGCAAAATGAAGCTGATTTTAATGACAAGTTGAGTGACTATACAAACACTGAGCTCCAATTTAATGCAGAAAACATACTGTGAAGGAAAATATTGTTAATAGATGATGGCAGTGCACATCCCAAGCAGATTAACTCCTTTTCTAGAGGAAACACGTTGCATGACTCCTTTTCACTGTACTGCTTTCAGAACCTGCCTGCCAGTGTAAAGCAGATAGCTGAATTCTTTGGATTCTCCCCAACAGCAGAGCAGATCCAGTCCATTGCCTACAGGGCCACTTTCCAGGCAGTGAAGGATAAGGCTCAGGAGACTCACGGTGCTGTTGGCTCAGTTCTTTTCCGCAAAGGTAAATTTGTTTGTATTTTGCCAGGGTGGTAAATGGTAGCACTGCATCTTGTGCAGACAGGAATTTGGATCAGTAGATGGTGAATCTTTATGTATAATTTTCAAGGTTGGGAATTGTTTAAGAAGCACTCATTGTGATTCAGGACGCTGTAATTTGATTTCATCACAAGGGCCAGTACTGTTCAGTAAAGCCCTGTATAATGTGATTAGCAGAAGTGCCCTACAAGTAGCAAACCCTTCAGTGGTGGTATGCAGTAAGCACCAATTAAAACAAAGAAGAGTTTCATTTTGGTTTCTGTGACTACTGGGGATAGCCTAGCACTCGCTCTACAGAATGCCTACATAGATTTTTCTTCCTGGGTTTTCCAAATAACCCTTGTGATTGCCTGTGAACCTCAGTCAACATGCGGAATCCAGACACTCCACAGAGTGAGCTGTGTCTTTTAGCCATGGATCAAGCTAGGGCTGTAGACTTGGACAGCCTCAGACTGTGGACTCTCCAAGATCTAGATTAAAGGTAGACTGCAGTTTAGGGCGGTGTCTGGTTAGAGTGCACAAAGCTCTAGCAGTTATAAGCCACATCTTTGAACTTTCTGGGTTGGTTTCACAACTTCTGGTCATCTTCTGTAGTCTTCTGCAGCTGTACAAGACACATGTCAAAGCTATGAAGGCAGACCAGTACCTTCCTATGTTTGTTTTATGTTCACGTTCTATTGAGGACACCAAACATAAGGCAAACATAAGAGTGTATTCTTGTGTCAGAGATTCTTTTCTTGCAGGGGGAGAAAAAAAGAGAGAATGGATTATCCTGAAATACGGTAATAAGAGACAGGGAAGTTTTTTGTTCGAAATCATACTCCTTGGTCCTTACAGTCAAGGGTAATAGTTTACTTTTCTTTATATTCCAGGTGTTGTTGGAGACTGGAAAATTCTTTTCACTGAAGCTCAGAACCAGGAAATGGATGCGAAATTCAAAGTGTGCTTAGAAGGAACTAAGCTGGCAGCGAAGTTAAAATATCATGTGTACTGCAAGGCCTGAACCTCCTTTAGAGAAAACACTCATGTCCAGGCTGCTTTTCATTCACTTTTATGAAATAAAACAGGAACCAGGACAATATATTATTTTAAAATTTTGAAAACCCTTGCAACTTGCAAACCTATTTCTGCTGTCTTAATTTACACAAGAAATCCTTGCTTATGCAGTTAGTGTCATTGACTTCACTGGCTTCTTTTAAATGACCTGTAGTTCTTTGGCCTCACTTGGTTTTCAACACTGATTTTTAGGTATGTTTTCATGTTACCTGGTAGAATCCTGTGTGGAATGTATGTGTTAGGTATGTTTTCACGTTACCTGGTAGAATCCTGTGTGGAATGTATATGCAGTAGTTAAACCTGCCGAAATCGATGGAAATGTATTCAGTATGTTGGAAGTGATTTTCCAAGTGAAAACGATCATGAAGTGTCATTTTGATTTCTAATTTCTAAGTTCATAGGATTCCTATATAATTTTAATTTCTAAGTTCATAATGCAAAATGAAATTTCAAAAGGTCTTGTAGTTGTCTTTTGCAACTTTCTGTGTGCTGATAAATGTGTGAAAAAAGTAAAGGAAGTCAGTGATGGAAATTTTCTCCCCCTTTCGGCAATGATATTTTCTTTCCTTTGGTAGTGTGAGATCTCATCCTGAGCAATTGAAGGAATTGCCTTGGACAGAACTTGCTCGTGGAGGTTGGAGTCCCCCTCCTGGTGGTGGCTTGCTTTGTTGCTTAACCTCAACACGGGGTTACCCATGGAGGAAATTGGAAAAGTATGTTGAGAACACCAGGTTTTGTCCACGTGATTGTTGGGACTCCTGAGAACCCAGCCTGCTTTAGATGTTGAGGAGACACATGAAGAAGCTCCTGGCTGGGCAGGACTGGGGGGAAGTCTCTTCTTTATGGTATCAAGGCGGGGGGGTCGGTAACCATGTGGTTGACTTGTTTGAAAGAATGGATGTTTTAGACATGAGAGAAGGAAGTGTGCTACTTGTGTAACTCTGGAAACTGAGTCTTTGCCTGGGTTGTCTGGGTTTGCCTGGGTTACTTTATGCCTAGCAGTAGTACAAACGATCTCAGAGTCTGGCTGTGGATTTTTTTCTCTGGAAATCTGTCTGGGAGCTTTGAATTGCCACTGTCCAGAACAGAATGACTGTCCGTGGGTGGTGCCAGAAGACAGGTGTGCACAAGACAGCTGAACATTGAATGGTCTTATAAAGCGCTGACTTTTTTAGGCTGTAGTTTTCCCTTGGGAGGCTAGTTAAACACCAGTCTTTGACAGCTGGCTGTTTTCCCCACCAGAGGCATTTCTTTACCTCCAAAGAGAATGAATACAAAAGAAAAAGTATTCCAAGAAGGAATATGCAGCTAATGGGCACACAGTTGCTAATTTAGCCAGTAGGGGAGTCTTCCTCCTCATAGTTTGTCAGCTTCTGTCTGAAAAATAATTGTCTTAAGCATGGTAAATGACTTGACAGAAGGAATGTTTGTTACAGCAATGTTGGGTAAAGAATATACCTTAACCAGGTTGAAAGCTCAAGTATTGGGTACTTGAGGTGTTGACATAGATGGACTCCATGAGACCTTCCGCTGCACATTTTGTTAGCTGATGGTAAACACAACAAACTCCCAGTCATTCAGGGCTAATGAGAATCCCTTGCTAAAAGTCTACCAGTGACAGGGGAACGATTAAGACTAACTTCAATGCATAGTTAGGAATGTCTTCTCATTTTGTAGTCTGAACTCCACAAAATCTTATTGTCTCTTTCCTGTCATACTGCCCTTTTACTTTTCTTCTCCTGTTGTAGCTGTGTTTACTGTAGCAATGAAAACTGCATACAGCTCAGAGATGTCACAAAAACCCTCCAGCTGGTGGTCCTTTAGGCTGACTAGCTAAGATGCCAGTGTCCCAAAGGCTGTCATTCACGTGGTGGGAAGAAAGGATCGATGCATGGGAGCATCTATGCATCTATGAAGACAGTCTGACAGAGTTGGGGTTGTTCAGCCTGGAGAAGAGAAAGCTCCAGGGAGACCTTATAGTGGCCTTTCAGTACCTGAAGGGGGCCTACAAGCTAGAGAGGGACTTTTTACAAGGGCATGTAGTGATAGGACAAGGAGTAATGGCTTCAGACTGGAAGAGGGGAGATTTAGATTAGCTCTCAGGAAGAAACTTTTCACTATGAGGGCAGTGAGACACTGGAACAGACTGCCCAGGGAAGTTGTGGATGCCCCATCCCTGGACGTGTTCAAGACCAGGTTGGATGGGACTTTGAGCAACCTGGTTTAGTGGAAGGTGTCCTTGCCTGTGGCAGGGTGGTTAGAACTAGATGATCTTTAAAGTCCCTTCCAACCTAAACCATTCTATGATTCTATGATGCTAATTTGCTTACAAAATTAACAGCTGTAATAATAGCCATTTAAAATAAGTAAAGCAAAAGTGGGGTGCCAGTGAGGATTGAAGTGCAAAATAGAACACACAAAACCAAACTGTAACAGAATGCAGTGGGTTAATACCAAACAAATGAAAGTTTCAGCTCACTAAAGCTATCTGAAACAAATCTAAGGTTCCTTATAAGACTTACATAGACACTAGAAAAAGCAGCAGCATTCCATGGCTATTCACCTCGGCTGTACCTGCTGCAGCAGTAGGTCAAGGTCATTGCTAAGCAATAAATAAAAGGAAATTCTAAAGGCTTTGTTTGAGGATAATGTTGAAACAGGAGCACTACTTCCTATTAAAGTATGTTGCCTGAATTACTGATAGATCATTAATAGCCAGCCTGTCCACTTAAACTGCTGTATTTCTCAGTTTAAGGTTACAATGAAGTATTCCAGGGCAGTTCAAAAGGAAATCCTATCTCAAGATGCTAAATAGGCTACTCTTAAATTTTTACACCTTTTGACCAGCAAGGTTATTTAAGATGAGCTCGTTTACCTATCTGAGGGAGTATTTTCTAGGTGACATTGTTAAATTCCTTCAGTCTGATCTGCACATTCTTCTCAGCATGTATTCACACACTCATTAATTGCCAGCTAATGATGAGCATTAAAAAGCATCGAAAATAAGACTAGTGAGTGTGAGGAGCGACTGATTGTGGGTTTCTGGGGAGCTTTCTGTGTGCTGTAGGTTTGGTTCTGTTAAAAATGCTGTGGTGGGGTAACAGGGAAGAAAGCCAGACATAATGTCACCAGAGAAAGGGAGAGTTTGTACCTTCGTCAAGCACTTAAGCGTATTCAGAATGAAAAAGCATTGTGAAGTGCTTGGAGATGGTGGCACTAAAGGTCAAATCCAGTAGCCCACAATGATTGTAGCTATCGACAGCAGCTAAACTAAACAAAAGATTCAAACTCAACAGAAAAATTAAACTCCTTACTGTGGAAAACTGCCAGTCATGTATTCTCTTAGCCATATGTAAAGGTAGCAATTTTTGATGTACATTTTTTTATTCCTATATCTTATACTTTATATATGTTTTCCCTTTTATACTTTTCTTTTTATTGGGGTACTCAGCAGTAAAACTTTAAATGATATTTTTGACACACAGCATTTAAGGAATATGTTGGATCATTCAGCTTCTAAAGAAGAGGTTTTTTGATGCTCTGACCACAGTTTTGATTTCATTTTTTGCTGTGTTTGTGACCTGCTTCACGCCATTTTTCAGCAGTTATAGGTATTTATGATGTCTACATTTATGGTAACTAGTAAATGCTGCTCTTGTTAGTACTTTTTTTGCGTCCGTTTCCCTTATGAGCTGTTCAGTAACAATCATAAGGCAGGAAAGTATATTAAAATGATATTGAAAAAGAGAAATTGGAGGTATGCTCGGAAAAGAGAAGCATAAATGTATCTTTTGTATGCAAGAGATGGCTCCCTTGTGTGTGTTCAGGGTGTCAATAACCCAACCAAAAAGGAAAAGAATTCTAGTACTGAATTATAATAGAAGTAAAATGGGATCAAAGCAGACAGAACTGAGCTCAATTTTCTCACAAAATGCACGAATTTCATATTGCAGCATTATGCAGTACATCAATGTGAAATATAATTAATGTTGAATTACAATAGTGCTGTAAAAGTACAGGGCACATATGACATCCACAGGAACATCAAATAATTTTTTTTCTGAGCGTAGGATGGCTATTAGAAAAGATTCCAAATGGATTTATAATGAAGGGGGACATGAAATACAGTCATAGCAATCTTCTCTTACGACAGGAAATGCCTGGACTTGTATTCTAATGTGGTTTTATTTGTTAAAGTCCTAACACTTTGATCTGAATTTGGGCTGAACGATCACCTTTGTTGGGGATTAGCACCTTCTGTTTTACTCAACACACTGCAGAGCTTGGCAAGGTACACTGGAAGTGCTGAAATGAGGCCAGTCAGTGATTGTTACAGATGTTAATATTGTCAGGATTGATGCAAAGGAGAGAAATAGAGAACAGCAACATTATGAATGAGAGCATACTGTATCAGTGCTGTGTCTGAGTGCATTGCTAGAGCACTCTGGTAAAATGTTATTTATGTTCAGATGTTTATGGTCATAGATACAATCGTCCTCTATTGCTATCACACTTCGTAATACTTGTAGATTGGGTAATATGAAGTATTAGCTGATAAAATATTCAGTTTGCATCTGAATGGAAAGTTTTTCATATGATCATTTGGCAAAAACTTTAGAGGCTTGAGGGAGATAGAGAATTAGTCTTTGACTTTGCTCAAAGCACGAGGCAGTCAGGAGCAGTCAGGAAATGAAAGGAGGCTGGGAAACTGGTGTCTTGGGAGGCTTGTGTACTTGTGAATAATATAAGCTTATTGACATATGCTTGTTGAGTCTCCAGTGAGTTCCCTGCTGTTTTGCATTTTACAAGCCAGTGAAGCTGTTTTCATTACTACAACACTCATTAGCGTTCCCCCAGCAGGTAAATAAGTCATAGTTTCATTATTGTGTATTTCTGATATATCCATAGGCAATGTACTTATATTCAGAAGAAAAAATGAAATACAAGATAATGTTAGGCATCAGCCACGTCCCCAAAAATGTTAAAAAAAAACCCCAACAAACCACCAAAAGTGGAGCGCTTACATTCTTCCTTCTTCTTCATTTCTTTTCTGGAGGCACAGCATGTGATGAGAATAACTTCTGCAGATGACCCGGCCTCTTCTTTCATTCTTTGGGCAAGTATTTATGCCGACTACAATTCNTTGTTGGGGTTTTTTTTTTGTTTTCCTGGCAAGCTGCTGTGTTTGCCCTCATTTGCAATGCGTAAGCTTCTGGACGCCCACCTTTCTGCCTGCCCTGGTACCAGAGGCACGGTCACCCATTTGTGCATCACCAGAGAAAAAAAGGTGGCGGCACTGAGGGAATATAAATAGAAGCTTTATGCACCGGAAGCTGTAAGGTGGTGGGACTTTGTGCCAGCAGCAAGGGGGTCCCTGGGGTCTTGTCTGCCCCTGTCTGGGGAGGTGGGGCATGGCCTGGGGGCAGGGGGGCTGCCTCCCCCAAGGTGCCATTAAGTGGTCTCCCCGTTTAATGGAGTGGCCTTACCTCAAGGGGACGGGACGTTGATTGAAGCAGGACAAGGAGGAGCGGTGAAGGCTGGGCTTCCCTGTGCCTCGGTCCCTCCGAACTCGGGTGGGGACGCCTGGTGGTGTCACCTCAGGGGTGGGCCCGGGGCCTCACCTCACCTCACCTCACCTCAGGGGTGGTGGGGAAGCCATGGCTGCTGCAGCCTGCTGGCCGGCGGCTCTCCCACCACTGGAGTTTTCTCTCTTGGCGACACGGCCTGCTTTTAAATGTGAGAGTTGTTCTCCCGTGTCAGAAAAATATGTTTCAGCTCTCAGACTGGGCTGGGGCAAATACATGGGGGAGTCAGTTCCACTCCTGGTGACCTATGTCTGTCCTACGGACTTATGGTGCTTGGTGCGCGTGGTCGCAGGGCGGTGGTAAATGCAATCTGTCATGCTTTCTAAAGGATTTTCCAGCAGTAAAGCCTGGCTGTGGTCTTACCAGAGAGGAAAAAACATGGTGTGGTATGATGTGGGGGAATGGGAGCGCAGAGCAAGCGAGCGTGGACAGGGGAGCAGCTCTGAANGGCACAGCATGTGATGAGAATAACTTCTGCAGATGACCCGGCCTCTTCTTTCATTCTTTGGGCAAGTATTTATGCCGACTACAATTCTCTTTTTTGTTTTTTTGTTTTCTTCTGGTCTCCCAGAACAACCTACCTTGTTTTTCCCCAGTGGCCTGTAATCTTTGTTTTCCTGAGTGTTATTTATTTAGAAAACGGTTTATTTTTCTTTTTTNGGTCCCTGGGGTCTTGTCTGCCCCTGTCTGGGGAGGTGGGGCATGGCCTGGGGGCAGGGGGGCTGCCTCCCCCAAGGTGCCATTAAGTGGTCTCCCCGTTTAATGGAGTGGCCTTACCTCAAGGGGACGGGACGTTGATTGAAGCAGGACAAGGAGGAGCGGTGAAGGCTGGGCTTCCCTGTGCCTCGGTCCCTCCGAACTCGGGTGGGGACGCCTGGTGGTGTCACCTCAGGGGTGGGCCCGGGGCCTCACCTCACCTCACCTCACCTCAGGGGTGGTGGGGAAGCCATGGCTGCTGCAGCCTGCTGGCCGGCGGCTCTCCCACCACTGGAGTTTTCTCTCTTGGCGACACGGCCTGCTTTTAAATGTGAGAGTTGTTCTCCCGTGTCAGAAAAATATGTTTCAGCTCTCAGACTGGGCTGGGGCAAATACATGGGGGAGTCAGTTCCACTCCTGGTGACCTATGTCTGTCCTACGGACTTATGGTGCTTGGTGCGCGTGGTCGCAGGGCGGTGGTAAATGCAATCTGTCATGCTTTCTAAAGGATTTTCCAGCAGTAAAGCCTGGCTGTGGTCTTACCAGAGAGGAAAAAACATGGTGTGGTATGATGTGGGGGAATGGGAGCGCAGAGCAAGCGAGCGTGGACAGGGGAGCAGCTCTGAAGCCTGTCTCTGTTTGATGGGGCGTTCCCCGGCCGGCCGGAGATCGCTGTTCGGAGCACAAAGCCTTGGGAAGGCCACCTGTACGGCGACGCCGGCGGGACACTCAGCAGAACCACAGATGTGTCCCAGCGCTGGGGTTTGCTGGGGCCTCCTGCTGTCGTACGGTGGAGCACAGTATTCATGGTGGAGGAGTAAACAGGGCAATAAACAATCTTCTGCGGTTTTCAAATGTGAGTATCTCCGTGGCGTGTAATTGCTTCTGCAGGCCATTTTATGTCTCTCCGGCCTCTGTGCCCTGTCTATTGCCATTTTAAATAAGCAATGCGAAGCACAAGAGACAGTGTATTTTATATGTGGGTGATTTCCAAGTTTCTCTGCAGTGCAGGACAGGCCCTCTAGGCCTCTCTTGTGTTGCATTTTTCACTGACAGTGTTTCGAATGGTTTACAATATAGGGCCCATAGAAGTGCTTTGTCCACAAATGGGTTGTGTGCCGAGGGCCCAAGGGCACCCAAAGAGATGAAAAATGCATCACTATAGAAAGAAAACTATGTAATGCAGTAGAATAAGTATCGTTATTAACTGCTGTAAATATAAAGTTGTTTGCCGGCATGACAGACCCTCCAGAATAACAGTAACGGAAGTAGCCCAAGTTTGCTTCAGAAGCAAAACTACTCAAAGTCCAGAAGTAAATCAAAATCACTGAAGGTAAAAGGAAGAGGCGAGACACTGTTAACTCGGGTACAGTGATGCTGCACAGCCTTTTGGTGGCACAGAAGTGGAGGTGGGTGCTGACGCACCAAGGAAAGCGTACCAAAAGACTCAGTATGGCAACTCGTGTTCATTGAGTAACAAGCAGTTCAGCTTAAAAAGAGTGAAATCAAACCAAACGCAGCATCTCATTACAAAAGAGTGAATATAAGTACAGGAAAAGCTTGAAACTAATGAAACCAAAAGTTAGGCCGAGATCCCTTTGGGCAAATTGAGCTCCTCTTGCCTACTAGCCCGTGGATTACATTTACACTTATTTACATCAACATACATGAAATCGTGTTTTATGGTACGGAGGCTTCCAGGACTGAATCCTGCTTGCTGCCTCCATAACCTGCCTGTGACAGGATGTCTCCCTGCTGAGGGTCCTGCTGCACCCCAGGGCTGCCCTGCTATCCCCTGAGGCAGCGCCAGGCACAGTTTCCCAGGCATGGGAGCTGCTGAGATGCTTGGAGAGAGGAAAGGAGCTTGAAAAGAAATGCACTGAGTGTTTTTAGTGGGCAAACTCCAAGCTGGTCAGTCAGGAGTCAGCTCCAGCCTGGGAGCTGCATAGCTGTGATTACTGAGGACTCACGTTAGCAAGCCCCACAGGCCGACTTTATTGGCTAGCGGTGGGCTACTGGCATACTGTGCCTCCAAAAGATGGTGTAGACATCAACCAAAAAAAAAAAAGGCCTAACAAAGGATTTGCATATATAAAGTGAGATGTGTTTACTTAAAATAACACCACAAAGCATCTGCCAGAGGGGCAGTTTTGAAGGAAAAGCACAGACTAATTGCTGGAGGTTAAAGGGAGAGGTAGATGCTGAAGCCCAAGAAGTGCCTTGAGGCTCTGCGTTCTGGCTTCCTTCTCCGCCTGCCGCTGGGGAGGGGGAAGGTGGGTTTTGCACCTTGCTGCATTTTGCCGTCTTTTCTAGCAGTTAGCTGCAGTGATGTCTGCCCTTCCTCTGCCGCTCCCATTCAGTGTGCTGGGCACTGTGAGCCTTGTTCTTATGTGCTTCAGTTCTCAGTCACGGTATGGGGGATGTCAGTTTGCCAGGCTGGGCTGCTTGGTTTGTGGATCAGCTGCTCTGAAGTTGTTCGCCTTGAGGGCGCTGTCAGAGCACATGCATGGTTTGTTTAGATCTTTGGTTGGGACAAGTGGGTCTCCAATCTGGGAAAGGCACGCATTTACTCTGGGGTGTTGTAGTTATGGCCCCCTGCAAGAAAGCTGTCCTGACTGACTTGCTCTGGGACAGGGAGAAGGTATTGGCTTGCACCGACAAGCTTGTGTGTTACTCTGTGGGTTCTGGAGGGCGTATGCCAGCTCTGTCTTCTCCTTGCCACTTTTCATGCTACCACAGGCTTTCCACGTTGCTTCCATTTTCAGCAGAAGCCCAGATTGACTACATCTCTAAACATTTCTGAAAGAATAAGACTTTGGGCTGTCTGGCAAGGGGCATGCCATGTTGCAGGCTGGTATCCTGATGGTGCTGGCATCTCTGTCTTGGGGGCAGGCAGGAGGTGCCTGGCCAAGCAACGTGGGGCTTGACTTTCTGAAGGTATGGAAATCATGCATGGTAATGGCACGGCCTTTACCATGCCTGTGAAGTGAACCTAGTGGTTCTCCAGTCCAGTAGTACTTTCAATCTGTGTAGCCAGAGCTGCCTTTAGGCAAGCAGCGGATTGAAAATGGGTGCTGCCAGGTGCCCCTCTCTGGTTAAGGAAGCTAGGGCATCCTTGGTGTCCACAGTACAGGGGTGGCTGAGATACCAGATGGTGGTGTGGTTTTCTGCTATGCTGCTGGCAACAGTGGGCTGCCTTGCTCTGCCCAGGTGGTGGGGTTATGGCAGTAAGTATATATGGCACAGTGGCAGCCTCTCAGCCCGTGTGGCTGTGCTGGGAGGACCAGCCATTCCCCTACTGCTGCTGAACATGGTGGGAGCCACCTGTACGTTGGCTGAGAGCTTGAGTGCAGCCCCTCTGAGCACCACCGGGGCTCAGCAGTGTGACCCAGAGGAAAGCCAAGTCCCGCAGCATGGATACAACAGGCTTGAGTAATCCAGCTTGCCAACCTTGAGCCAAATTGTGGCCCAGTGGCCAAATGCAATGTCAGTGTATCCCAAGGTGAACGTGGTGGGTAAATGTGTGGTGCCATGGGGCTGCTCATGGATGTACTGCTGGGGACACGTGTGTAAGTGGCTGCAATATTGGTGCACTGGAAGATTAAAGCAGCCAGTGAGTATGTCTTGGGGGATGGTCTGGAAAATGGTGGGTGTTATTTGCCTATTTGAATGTTGATACATGCACTCACTAATCGTTGTAATGGTAAAACTGAGTGTAATTTGTATTCTGGGGTGATTATATATAAATCACTTCCTTTTAGAAACAGTTGTTTAGAATTAAATGAAATATATTGCTGGGGTTCGCAGACTTTTGCTAACTTATATGAACATAATAGTTAGTTGGCATTTAATTATGCATGTAACTAATCCAAAGCAATACAAGGTTTTATAAGGATAATTGGTAAGTTGTCATGTAGGTGGTTTCTCTAAATGGCTTCATAGCATTTAGAAGGACAAAAGAAATTGTACATAAATAATAGGTTATTAGAAATAAATGGGTATGCAATTATTCATAGCATCAGAAACGGACAATTCAGCTCACAATGGAATTCTTCAGGAAATTACAGCTACATTATTTTCATAAAATAACATCTGAAATTTGCAATTGGCTTTGTTTCCTGTTTAGAATGCCTTATGTAATTACTACAGCAGTGCCCTTTTGAAGAAATCCATTATAATTTGACTTATGTTAATTCTGATGCTGTGAATAAATGAATTTGGTTTTCTGGCCCCTTAGATATGAGCGAATCATCTTATGGGGATATGTGCTTGACATCTTTGTAGCCATCTTTTTCTGCTTTATCCTGTAAAGTTGTCTGCATGACATTGCCATACAATTAATTCTCAATTAGGAGCTAATTTGGGGAGAAAATTTAGACCAATATTTGCCTTTGGAGCGGGTAGCTGGATGGTGGGAATTGTTACAGCAAAAACCTCTTTATTTTTTCCTTCTTTGGACCATAAATGTTATCTGAAATTAAATAGAAGAGCAGTGCCACATTCGGCTCTCAGATAAATGCTCTGTTTAGAAACAGCTGCTGTTGTGGCATCGGCATCAGTCTATTGGGGATGAATTTGACCTTTTAAGTGCTCTCCCATGTGTACTGGAAAATGCTCCAAGTCCCTTTCTATTGGGGGGAACAGGAAGGAATTCATACTGTGCTCTTGTTTTGTGCCATGGGAACACAAGTAGGTTGCTGAGGGGCTGGCACTGGTTTAGTCAGTAAGTATTAGTTTCGTTCTATCTGTTTGATTACCAGGTTCAGGCAAAAGCAATATATGAAAAGACTTATCAAAATGCCCTTCAGCAATACGTGGCATGATCCTGCCCTGTAAATGTCAGACTGCTGTTTGTATTGTGACAACCCGTTTCTCTGTGCAGAGTTAAAACAAAAAAGCCCAATATATTTTCACACCGTTACGGGAGAGAGATGCTGAATTACAGGGAAAATCCTGAGGGACAGTAAAGTCTCTTTAGCTGTACATAATTTTGTCACTTCTCATCTCAAGGCAATAGTCCTGGGAATGAAGCCATCAGCATCTAGGTACTGTCAGCGGTTACAGAATATAAAGAAAGCACTAGACTTCTCATCTGTTCTTTACACTGCTTTCCCTAAAATATTGGCTTGGGTTCCTTCAGGCAGATCCCCAGGGAGTTTTGATGTCTCGGTGCCCTGAAGTCAGACATTGATTCCTCACATTCCTAGCTCACCCCGACACCACAAAACAAAAAGGCAGCAGGGACTGGCCCTTTCTGCTTATTTAATCAGAGCGAGGATGCCAGTGTCCCCTTCTGATCTTTATGGGACCACCCTCTGGTAAGATCATACTCCTAAGTTTAATTCCTTTTGCCACTGAGGGATCAAACCTGTGTCTCCCAGGAGAGAAGGAAAGTGCCAAGTTGTAGGCTCCTGTCATGTATGGGGGCTTCAGCCTCTCCCCTGTTGAAGCTGTTGGACTTACGTTAAAATAATCAAAATTAATTGTGCAAGACAGAGGGAACATAACATTGACTGGACCAACGTACATGCTGTTGAGAGATGGGAGGTGAGGGGCTGAAACTTGAGAAGAGAGGGAAATTACTGGTCTCTTGTATTCTGCAATAGTACATTAATTGCTGAACTCTCATTGTGCTGTATTTCTTGAATGGAAATGGCTACTGCTGCTGTGCCTGGTGCAGAGAGCAATCCTATGGGTGCGTGTCAGGCAGGCACACAAGGTCAGAGGTCCTCAGCGAGGTTGGGGAATGTCCATCTGCTGATTCTAGCCAGTTTAGACATTGGAGAAGGAAAATATATGGAAATATGGACATGGAAACAATATGATCCCCAGGTCAAATGGAAATTTCTGCTCTCAGAGTAATGTTCATCTGGGCAAACTCCTCAGCCTGTTTGTCCTACACTTGCTGGGTATGAGAGCAGTATCCCGTCTCCATCACCTCCACGTCTCTCAGGACAAGCAAGAGGACTGCTGGGAAATAGATGGCAAAGAAGGGAGGCGGGAGCAGTTTGAAAGAGAGAAGTTTCTGACAGATGAATGGTGTGAAAAGGTAGCTGAGGAATGCTAAAAAATTCTGTACAACCTACTGTTCCACTTGTACCTTTTTGTCTAACTGTTCTCCTGTAGTTTTCAGCCTCCAGTGTGACTTGCCTGTGCTGTATCTTAACCCTTGCCTGAAGATAGTCAGTTCTGGCATGTGTGTGACAGCACAGTAAGGCTTTACTGCTGCTTTACTTGTTTCACCTGCTTCGTGTCAGCATGGACACATCTAAAGCAGCACAGAAAATACAAGAAAAGAAGTGGTTTGTTTGCTTTTGATGGCAATTTGCCACTGGTGCTTAGAAGAACAGGTGGGTAATCTCTAGTTTGCAGTGTTGTTTCTAGCCTGTGCTGTTTCTGCAGCTCTTCTGGAAAGAAGACATTAAAGAGATCCAAGATGTGCTAGCATTGCATGAGAATCTTGGCATGCAACAGCCCTGGGAACACCAGTGTCCCAGTTCTTGGCTTCTAAAATGTCTTTTTGCTCCCACTGTTATTTCCAGGGAACATATTCAACAGCACAAACCTAAGTAGCCTCTGATCCTCTAGGGAGGGCCTGCTGAAGAGGTGAGCTTAATGATGCAACTTGCAGGTGTCAAAGATTTGTTAATTACCATAAGCCAGCTACTTCAGAAGGGCTAACTAAAGGGAGCAGCAAGATGGAGAAGAGGAAAAGGAGACAGCATGTAAGTGAAGAAAATGTCTGTATGGGTGGGTGTGAGTTAAAAATGCAGCAAAAAGGCAGGGATATCAGCACTTTATAACCAATTTCTCCACACTGCAGAAGACTTCTTCTCACCCTGATCCACAGGTTGTTCCAAGACTGTGTGTGTGTATTCAAGACGTATCTATGTAGTTATGGCTATTTTTACACAAAGGTACATTAAGGCACAATTTATGAAGGATTATTACTCTTGTAAACTTCTCATCAGTCCTACTAATCCCCAAACAAAAGCTGAAACTGCTGTAGTTACTGTTTATTGACCAGCTAAACAACAGTCTGTTTCCACTACTGAGTTTACTGGTTTTTTGGGGTTTTACTGCTAATGAAATTTGACAACTTTTTAGTTGTAGGGGGATTTTAGGATTTATACTGATGTTGAAAGATTGGTGCTAAGAATTAGCTAATTATATTACACAACCTTCTGCTACAAATTCTAATTCTGCTTGCGTAGAAGGATGTGTACTCTGAACCTAATTTGCCCACAGTGTCCATTTTGAATCAAAAGTAACTGATTTTTACCTTTTCCTGATAAGCGTTTCTATTGATTTTTCTACTACTTAAGGCCCTGCTTTAAGAAAAAGCACTTGTTTAAATCAATCCCTGTTCAGAAACACATGTGCGAACAGGCTTAGTTTAAAGTCCTCTGTAGACCTCATGGGAGTTCTCCCTGCATTATAAGGGTGTTTGGGTTAAGTCCATTAGTCATGGTCTCACTCTCCTTGATCTCAAATGATGATAAAATATTCCCTCCAGAGAAGTGAGTGATTCTAAGGTGGGTTAACCCTGAAGTCCTCCAGGAGACTGTCGCAGAGGCTGCCCTGTAAAGCTGAGACTGCCTTTTCTCCTTCTCACCTTTGGTCTGGGATCCTTTGTCTCAGACGGCTGCAGCTGTTCCGGTGGGTTCAGGATGGAAGTGGTCACTGCTGTGCTGGAAGTGTCCCAGTGATGGCCTTCCGCAGCAGGATGAAGGCCACAGGTTTGTTGCCGAGGAATGCCTCTTGTTCATTGCAATATCCCGTTAAAATATTGCCTGGATAGGCATTGCTGAGCTATTGAAACAAAGTGGTACCATTAGTTTTCAAAAGCACGTTCTGCCTGTGATTTAATGTTACCTGAATTATAATGCCATGGATCTCTAATTAGGAAAATTCAACATCTCTAAATGTTGAATTCCTGAAAACATGGGCATATTTATGTCTGGGATTGGCCTGTCCTGTTTTCGATAACGTGACCAGCTGAGGAATGTAGCTGCAGAGTTTTAACCATGCCCACTCAAACACAGCATGTTTGCAGTTAGGATTCACATTCAGGTCACAGTTTGTCAAGAATTGCTCTGATGGTGCAAGGTATTGGTAGGCTGATAATTTCTCTTGCCTAATAAACATGGAGATGTTTAGTAAAATAATATGTATTTTTATATAAGCATCTTTCATATGGAACATCACAGAACATAAATGAGAGTGAATGGAGGGGAAGAAGCCCCAAATTCATAGGCTGAGGTGCACCCGCAACAGCAGCTATTAGCTCTCCTCTCAGACCTTTCGGTGAAACTGCAGTGTAACTAAAAAGGAGCAAAGAGTTCATTCTTGTCTCCTTCAACTGGATTATCCTGAAACATTTCTCTTCAGTCTGCTGTATGAAATACCAAGATCCAACTTCTGCGAGGTTTTTCATTCTTATATATGTGCCACAATGGGTAATAAAATTTATGCCCTATGTACTGTGACCCCCACATTAGCTACTCATAAATAAGTTTGAGTTATACTGAATTTTTTTTTAGTTTAACCTACCTATTTATTTATTTATTTATTTTTACTGAAGACCCCGTGTAGCAAAGACACAAAGAACAGTATATTTCAGGCTGAAATTTAGGACCAAACTATTGCGTGACTGCAGATCTAATCAAGAAGTCAGCTTTTTCTGTTGTTTAAGCTCTAATACTGTATGAGACTTAATAGTCATGGAGACAAAAACTTCTGTTTATCTTCAGAAGATATCTTTTCTTTTGCTGTTCTTCAGAAATACAGGAATTGCCCTTAGTGGGTTACACCTGGGATCAGGTTACTCTAGGGTCTGGGGAATTTACAAGACCTGTGGGAGAGTATTCATCCTGATAAAAGTTTTAGTCTAACCCTTAACAATTTACTGAGCTAAAGATCAGATATATGGCACTGAAAGAATTTGTTACATTTCTTTCTATAGTTTATGTAATTCTAATTGGCCTTCTTTAAGTCAAGTACAGGTCGTTCTTCACTTCAGATTGCTTTGTAAGTTTGCAAAAGTATTTGTTGTTCCTGTGGCTTAAAGGGTCAGCTGTAGCGTGGGGCTCAAATGTAGTTTTGACATAGCCTTCATGTGTAGTGCCAAAGGTCAAGGATTACAAAAATTTTATCACACTCATAGAATGATGTATGTTTTTTTCAGACAAGATAAAGATCCCAAGAACAGTTCATTTGCTGGAGCAATGTAAAAGCCTCGGTGACCTTTTGAAATTAAGTGTAACTGAACTTCAGTCTTTATTGAACTGCACAAAAACCTTCTAAATACCTCAGACTGCCGTGTGAAGTACTTCTGGCATCATGTGAAATATTGAGCACTAGAAAGTATTTTGGTTATGCGTTTAAAAATACCTGTGACAGAATTGGGAATGTATGAATCTATATTGCTATGGATTGTGTGGGATATAATGAACTGTCTGAGAGTGCTAATGGCAGGCTGAGAAGTTAATTTTGATTGCAGGGTCAGTCCTTGCCTTCCTCCCCTCTGCCTCCAGTGTGGACTGTAATTTGAAGACACGGCAGTACAGGGCTGCTGGTAGAATACTGTCAAATTCAGTGTTGTTTCCTTGCATGTACTATGCTGAGCAAGGCGAGGTGGGTGGTGTGTCTTCCACATCAGTGCATTACATGACTCACCCCTCAGAGATGTCTGACCCTCAAAAAAAATGAGTGACACCTCTATATGGGCTACAGTGCAAAGGTGTAGGAGGCTGAATTTAGGCTGTTTTTCCTCTTAAACCTGTATAATTATTCAAGGATTAGGGATTCATATTAAAGACCAGTATTTCTAGGCAGTTCACAATGGTCTATAAAAATAAAAGGAGGCTTTTGTGTTTTTTTTAAAGGTACCCTGACATGAAGAGCCATGGAACCATGAGTGGGCCCTCGTTAAGTTGTTGGCCTCGTGACTTCGTCAAGCTGTGTTCCTGATCCAGGTAGGTTGTGACACTTTTTCTGTATCTTTTCTTGAACGCATCTATAAGACACGTTCTCTGCTGTGTTGCTCATTTGTAAACTCCTTACACACAGCTCTGCCATGTGGCTTCTCTGAACAAGATCGCTGCTTGTAAGCCCACAGCAGAGGAAGTAGACTGCGTGCTACATGCTAACGCAAAATATTCTTGGGCAGCACTGAAGAGATGCACACCCAGGCAGCCTCTGTGCGTTCCTCTGTGTGAAGTTCTTCAGTGTTGTGCCGTGTTCACAGTACTCTTCAAAGGCTTCATGTGGTATGCAAGAACAGCACATATACTGCATAAGCAGTTGTGTGTTATGGCTAGTCAATTCTTGAAGGAATTTTCTCTGTATTTGTGCCACTGCTGTTTTAATGTGACTTTAATGTTGCCTCCCATGGAATGACATCACTATCTTAAATGTTTATGGAAACCCTCAAATGGGTTTGAGCTTCAGCAATGACATTGTCAGATGAGGCTTTGAGCAACCAGGTCTAGTGGGAGGGGTCTAGTGGGAGGTGTCCTTGCCCATGGCAGGGGGGTTAGAATTAGATGATCTTTAAGGTCCTTTCCAATGTAAACCATTCTATGATTCTATGACCACACCAGAAAAGGGCACTACAAATCTTTGCTCCTTTTCCTCTCATCTTTTTTTTTTTTTTTTT
>VZSF01005194.1:1443731-1555476 GCA_013398295.1 Chionis minor | reverse complement strand
TTTTCTCCTTTTCCCTTTTCTTTTTTTTTTTTTTTTTTTTTTTTCTTCATAGTTATATGATTTTATTTAGAAACTTTAAGTAATGCTGGTATTGGAAACACTTTCAGTTTAGATGCCACCAAGGTTTTGGTGATACTTATTCACCAGATTATCCTGCACTAGAACTTCAGCAGGCCGCTGGGGTGGAGCTTGGCAGATACAGGGCCAGTTCCATAACCCCACACCACATAACTCTGGAGACAGAACAGTAGAGGGTAAACTCAGGCTTGCATAGAGATCCTGATTGATTTATTTTGTAAATAAAAATGATACACCTGTGTTGCAGCCATCTTAACCTTCCAGATGTTTGTACCTGGAATTGCAGTGGAATATTCTAACTAGATTCTTGCGAGAAAGCAAAATCTTCATATATATATATATAAAATATATATTAAAAGTATCTTGAGAACCCCTTCTGTGGCAAAACTGATTTTACGTGTAAAAGGATCATACAAAAACTTCTGTGGTGTCATAGAACCACCCTGACCCCCCCATCTGTTTGATAGAATTGAATTACAGAATCTTAACTCATAATCTGGAGAGGAAATAATCATTAGATACAGCTAGATCAGTGTTCTCTCCTCTTATGAAAAGTTTAAAAATTCATTCTTTTCAGATAAATAGGTTCTCCTCTGTGAGTAATAAACTAGAAAGGTGGACTAGAAGCTGTATGTCATCTGCACTAATCTCAGTGGCTAATACAGAAGATGATGGATAGTAATGAAAATATCTGTTTTGAGTTGTTTCTAAAATTGAACCAGATAAACAACCCATCATCAATTTCCAGACATTACTTTTTTCTAAGAAAGAAATTTGAGAACTGTATCATGACTGCTACCGTGGACTCAGTGCTGAGTATCATTTAAAAAAAAATAGGTAAATTGAGGAAATGTAGTATCACTAGGTAAAGCTACTACATAAAGAAGACCTAAGGGCTACTACAGACTTGAAATGTGGAATCTGTCTTCAATGAGAGATTTGTTTTCCTCTTTGTTTGAATTAATAACAAAATATTAAATAGACTCTGAAAACTGGCTTTTAATAGTATATTCTTTTACATGTCAAAATATGCCTAAAGGACTAGGATCTAAGTCTCATTTTACTCAACTCTGTTCCTTTGGTTAATATAAGTCATATTTGCTTTGTCCTTAGCTGCCATCTGATTCTCAAAGTCACCTCACTTAAGTATTTCTTTGCTTTGATGTTTTGAGATGCCTGCTAGCTGTTAATGGCTTCTTTGTCTCTGGAGAAGATTTATAACTAAGCTGAGTAGAGACAAGTCCTGGGGAAAATTGTATACACTCTGAACCAATGTTAGAAAAGTTCATTCCCTTTTGGAGCTGTATGTTGTATGTAATTGTTTTCCACGTGTAACTTTTAGTAGATGTAGTATAAGGCAGAGACAGCATCCCTTTTAAGCCTTTTATATAATAACCTTAGTATGAGCCATTGCTTCTCTGAATTCCCTGGCAGATGTTCAGGTTGATGAATGCCTCAAAAGGCAGATATGGGTTTTTGGTTTTGGTTTTTTTTTTAATTACTGACATGCCAGCATTTGTTCCATGATTGAGAAAAATCCGTGGATGCTAATGTGACCATGTTTCATCCTTATGGATTAGCATGGATAAACCATAAATGCCATTTACTTGATTTCCACGGGTGTTTTTTCTTTAACAGTCCAACAATTTAACTGATAGTGCAGAAATAGAAATATCCTTTAAGATATGAGCGGCCCTGTCCTTTGAGGGTTTCTGGTTTGCACGTGGGTAACCTTTCTCCGCAGATCTATCTGCTTGGGAGAGCTATCAGGATAACCTTTTTTTTCCTTGCAAAGAATGAGTTTGATGTATGTTTATGTCAGGAAGACCTGCTTTTCCCAGCACCAGTAGCGCTAGCCAGAGAGACTAGGTGAAGCACAAAACGTTCCAATGCAGCAGGCAGAGCTCAGGCTTAGGGGATGAGTCACAAGAACTGGATTCAGACAACATGTGTAGTAATTCAGATTCTGCTATGTGACCTTAAGCAAATTGTTTCTTATGTTGCACTTTAATTTTCTCTGAGCTGCAGGCAGACCGTTTCTTGTTCAGAAGCCTTTAGCACCACAGGTCCAGCTTTATTCGTGCTCTCATCCTTTAGGCAAAGCCTCTACATGGGCCTCGGGAAGCTCGTATAACTCATTGGGAAAGCTAATCTGTTCCTGAGCCATTTCTGTCAAGCCAGGGCAGCTCTATCTGGCTAAACACTGTATGCCTGCAGGGTTTCAGGTTTGATCCAAACCCCCTATGGGTCTCTTTTCACTAATTCCATGGAGCTTTGGACCAGAAATTTAATTCTTCGTGGGACGTTTTCAGTGTGGGAAGCATGCATTCATTTCTCGCGCTTCAGTACGGTTTTAAGCTTCTGACTAATTCCTATATACAGGTTTTGCATTCTAATGATTTATAAATTTGTAAAATGAAAGTAGAATTATTTTGGTTTCCTGGGGAATGCAATCCTAGACACACCTGGTCTAATTAGAGGTTTAATTTCTCTCCTGAGTTCAAGTCTAAATCCTTTTAACTCTCCAGAGAGACGGAATAAAAATGGTTGTGAAGGATTGAGCAGAGCCAATTACAGAAAGAAAAGGATATTGCTGGATGGCCATCAAATCTGCAAAGCACTACCACAGATACAGAGTAAGACGGCTCAGAGGTCTTCTATCCATCTATCTCCATAGCAGGCTCGGGAGAGCAAGAGAGGCCATTTGGAGGCATGCAGTTTTGCAGACTTGCTGTAGATTAATACCTTTTGCATAATACCTTAATACCTTTGAATGGTTTTGTTTTCCTGTTGCTGCAGGGTTGTTCCAGTAGATCTCCTGAGTGATTCTACTGCAACTCTTGACTGCAGTTACTGTGCTAGTGGTCCCAGAGGGTTTAGGAACGTCCCTTACAGTTCAAGGCTTGTTGTACAGAGAGATGGTGGGGACAAGGCCAAGTGCAAGTTGAAATGTATGTGCTTGAGATTGGATTTAGGGTAAATTCAGGTCCTTGAATCCTAAATTACGATCCAAAGAGCTTTGTATAGCTACTATTTAAACCCTGGAGGTTTCTAACTTATACAGGGGGGCATCTTTGCTTGACTGAAGTTCCCCAAGTGTCTGCACTGTCCATCTGTACATGTTAGGGATTATCCTTATCTTGAAGTGAAGCGGCTCGGGTATTAAATGATGTCTGAACCCTCTGCAGGCACAGAAGTGAAGTTGTTCTGCTTCTGGCTTGTGGGCTGCTTGATTCAGCAAGTGCTCGTGGAGTGGGTCTATAGTAGGAGACTCCCTACAAAATAGTGTTTTGTGTGACTGATTTAATTTTAATCACACTTAGAGAAGGGGTAATGTTGCTGCCTAACATGGTATGTTAGCTTTAAAGTTCTGTCCCAAGAGTGTGTATTTGTGGCTTAGTGGTTAAGCTCTGCAGTTGGGAGGAGGCAGACTTGGATTCTGGTCTTTACTTTCTGGTTGCATTTTAGTTGATGCTGCATCCAAAATATGGACTTGGTTTGTCTGAAAAATCAGCTTAAAAGAAAGAGCCCACTCAGCTATAAAAATTAAAAAGGAGTAAATAATGACAAGTAAATAATGATTAAAGTGCAGTTGAAAAACAGTTCTACTGTGTTCTGTGCTTAGAAACAGTAAATGGTAGGAAACAATATAGCCAAGCTTTGTTGTATATTTTGGGTTAGGCCCTCAGCCAATAGTGCTTGCTAGTTTTCTGGAGTTATCTCTTACAGCACCAAAATGCATCAAAAAGTTGAACTCAAAATTCTCTCAACAGAGCAGTATTCAGAGGAGCAGAAAAAGTATGAAGGGAGGCTAACTCATTAAGTCTGTTCTAAACTAACTTCTTTCCCCAGGTCAGGGAAATAGGCAATACACTTTCATCAGCTCATGATTTGTGTTTAGATAAAATTTTTCATGAGAAGTTTGTACTTAGAATGAAGTGAGAGAGAAACATAAATACCTCCAGCTGCTACTGTGCTGTTGTCTTCAGAGTACTCAGCTTTTGCAGGCAGTGTATATATTCTCAGATGATAATTATAGATCTTTTTGGTACATCTTTGTTAAAAAGGTGGGCAGATGATAATTTTTCTTCCACAGGTTATTTTGCATTTGGTTTGTATGTGTTTATTTCTGAAAAATACTTATACTCTCACTAAGTGCCCAAATTATGGGGAGGGAGGATAGCAAATTAGAAGCCTGCGTAAGAAGGAGCTGTATGCACATGCAACTGACCCTATAAATAGATTTTCTGCTGAGTGTTTACAAAAAACTCATTAGTTATTCTTGACATTTTTGTGTGATGAGTTTCCTCCAAAGGATGAAAAATTAGACCTTGTCTCCTCGAAGACATAGGAAAGTGCTAAATGTTGGCAGTAATTGCTTTGTCAAATAGTCAAGAATAATGAGACATCAGGTAAACAATTTTTCATTATCTTATCTATATCATTGTACTATCATGCTCACTTGCTGCATTTCTCTCTGAGTCTTTTCATTTTGATGACTCAGACTTGCCACTAATTTGATTCTTGTGATGGTTTGGCCTTTCTAGTTCTGACTCCTTCCAGCATATTTTAAACCTTGTCTAATGGTCTAAAGTAAAATCTCACTGCCCAACTTTCTCTCACTCCAGTTTTTGAATGACTTGTTTTAGTTTCTTTCTTTTCTTTTTTTTTCAATTGAAAGAAAATGCTATGTGCCAACAACATAGGGTTTGGCAGGGGCAGTACATAAGTCAG
This sequence comes from Chionis minor, assembly GCA_013398295.1. Lineage (NCBI taxonomy): Eukaryota > Metazoa > Chordata > Aves > Charadriiformes > Chionidae > Chionis > Chionis minor. The sequence continues at coordinate 1,550,664 of VZSF01005194.1, read as the reverse complement.
TGATTCTTTCTGTTTTCTCCCTGCAAAGCTATTTAAACCTGCTGTTTTGGCCAGGCACAGCAGAGTTTTAGATTGTGGCCTATCTGGTGTCTCCAAGACTCTAGCAATCTTCACCATTGTCCGCCATCTGAGTCAGGCCAATGAGTCAGGTAGACCACAGGGTAAAAATCATCATTATTGTCTACCTCTTAAAATAGCGTGTGATGCAGGTACACAGCCACACAAATACTGCCTCTCAGGCTGCCCATTGCTGGCCCTGCCAGATATTTCAGAGCTCTCCATGTTGAGTGGGTTCTGGTGTGCTTTCGTCCTTCAAGGCTTTTCCCTGGTTGTTTTTCTCCATTGGTGATTTTTTTTGTTGTTGTTGCCCACTGTTCTCCCCATCCCCTTTGTAACATCTTGGGTATCTGTATTATTCCTGTTGTGGAAAGCTGCTGTTTAGCCAAGGGTAATCGTAGTGACTGATTATCTGTGGAGTTTTCAAATCTGAATATGGAATAAGTGTTTGTTGAAAATTTTCCTCTTTTCCAGTAGTTGCCCTCACTGTTGACTTGCAGGCAATTTCTTCTATTATCCTTCTCTTTATAGATCATCATTAACTTAGATCACCATTAACCCTATGCAGGGTAAATAAAATCTGGTTTGGTTGATGGATTAGGAGCCAACATTTGCCCTGTATCAGTTTGCCTGAAGACAGAGATATATATCAGACTTTTGTCAGCCAGGATGAAGCTGCGGGTGTGAGGTTCCCTGGTCATTCAGGGTCGGGAGATTTAAACAACAACTAGGTGGGCCCTCTCGTGTGTAACATCTAGAGATGATCACTAGATGGCAACGTTACATAGCTGAAAGGGCCGAGCTCGTTTTCCTATTGCAGGCTTTTTACTTGCTTGTTACAATCAGCAGATGAAATGGTCGGTTTTACTCAGGTTATTCAGCAAGGGTGGAAGATTTCCATGAGCCTGTAGGATGAAGAAGTAAGTTATCACTGCAGATTACGCAGTCATCTCAGAAATTAAATAACTACTTACAGAGCTCTTGTTAATCATTCTGAGGTAGTCTAAGTACAGGCCATTCCTCACCAAAGAAGAGCTGATATACTTACTGTTTCTTAGGGTAATGGCTTGAATTTTGGATAAAGATCCTTTAAAAAAAAAAACAAAAAAAACCCCAACAAAAAAAAAAACTAGAAAACCCAAAGGGCCATTACTGCTTTTTTTCTTAATGAAAACAGGGTTTTGAAGTTGTAATGATCTCTAACAGCCCTAAACTTAGTTTGAGGTAGTGACCTTGTGCACTGATGCGGTTTTGCCTGTTCTGTGGTGGATGTATGATTTTTCATGTGGCTTTTTTAGAGCAAAGTGCTATATAGATTCTGCACAAGTAAATGAATTAAAGATGAACAGGATGCACTTCATACTAGTACTCAAACTCTGACGTGATAATGCGATATGTTGTATGTACCAGAAAGACTAAACATTATCTTACAGCGTAGGTCTTGTGCTGCAAACAAGCAATGTGGATTTCCCAAAGGTGTGAGCTGAAGGGATAAGAGGCCAGGTGTGAACTGAGGTGTCGTTTTCATGGAGTTCTGGCTACTTTTCGTCAGAGGTTCTGGTGAACATCACAGGTTGTACCAAAGGGGAGCTTGCTGGGGCCAAAATTCTGCCCTGAGGTTTCTTCAGCTCCTACCAAGGCAGTTTCCAGACATGAGGACATAAAATCTCTTTGGATTGCATAAATACACTATGAGAGAGGTAGATTTCAGAAATCACTAGTGAAGTCAGTGAATATTATTTATTAATTATAACAGATCAAAATTAGATTTGTGGGTCAAAGAAATATATTCCTTTAAATACAGTATGAACATTGAAGACTAACCAGAAGAGCAAGCCTCACCTATGGCAGAAGAGAAACAATTTTCTGCTGATACAATAGCAGATGAACATTGTGAAATGCTGATTTCAATAACTTTCATGAGGACAGTGACTCCAGAGACATGAAGCTGTTTGTTCCAGTTTCACCATATTCATGCACAAGAATAACGTATTCTGATAACGTATTCCTACTGAAGACAGGGAAAGAATTAATGCTCTGAGGAAGTTAAACTCCAGAGATCCTGATATGTATATACACACACACACATATATATGTCTCCAATAGTTGTGGTCACCTGATGTTCAAGGAAGATAAACTCAGACTGAGACAGGTGTTAGCACAGCCGCAGGTCTATTGAGCCATAAGACACAAGAAGAGAGTACAACAACTTTTCTTGTTTAAGCAGCAAAAGGAAGGCTGGGAGGCTGAGTGTTTAGGGGTGACAATGACAGGGGGAGAAAGGGAGGGAGAAGCTAAATAATCATGGTAGCAAAGAACAAGTGGATATACATTAGACATACATTCTGGCTGGAAAATATGTCTTGCCATCAGAACAGGGAGATCTATGTTTCTAAGAAAAATCTAACTGATGCTTTTCTTGAATGAATTATATGGCTTGGTTGACTGTGGGAGGACCGATCTTTTCAGCTCTTTTCATTCCTCAAATACAGATAAAGTGTTTGATGCTCCAGTGAATAATTATTCAATAGTGGACTATACCATGGCTCTAAACCAGACTGCTTTGGGAAGGGTTGTGTGCCGGATAACTTGAAGAGATGTGCTTGAGACATGCACTGTTTTTGGGATTGCTGTGGGAATATTTATGAGTAGCAGTAGTCTGAGTCTTGATATGGGGGATTCAAAAGCTGAACTGCACATGTACTGATACTGGCGTGGACTTAATCTTTCCTTAATCTTTGCCAAGCTGAAGAGCTTCTGTCAGCAGTAGAAGCCTTTTTTTTGGACATAAAGAAGAAAAGGGTAGGATTTTAAATCTGCATTCACTTTCATGCTGCTTCATTGCTGCTCCCATGGTCTGGGGCAGATAGAAGCTGGTCTAAAACACAGAGGATGGAATGTAGAGTGCCAAGACGTGGTATCTCCCTCACACCTTCAGGTACGTGTCTCCATGTGTTTTCTCTTCTCACCTGTACACCTGAAAAGGCAACATCTGGTCTTGTCCACTTCACAGTTGGTATATCACAAGATGATAACTGCTGTGGCGTTACCTTTCCAGTACTTTGATTCTAAACCCCACAGTAAGGAAAAATTCTGTGGAGATCAGCTGATCTCTCCTGTCTTGTCCCATCAGGGAGAAGGACGGGAGAAGAACATACATGCTAACATGTTCACATATTTTTAATGTAACTAATGTGGGTAGGGGAAATTCCAGGCACGTTGACACATGACTTCAGTGTCTTTCATCTTTTCATGGGAATACGTGCAAAGTGCGCAATTTTGCAAAGACATCCACGAGGAGGAGCCCTGTGCTTGCCAAAGAAGGGTTTAGCTCTGTCCTGGTTTTCACTGCTGCATCCGCCGAGGGTAGCCTTGTCTTGAAACGTAATTAGTTCTGAGGAAGAATTTTATCAGCCTAGTCTTTGGGGAGTGGTAGCATGTAAACACTTATTAAAATGTTATTTTGAGGTCATAATTGTGTCATGAGTCAAACTTGACAGATGCAGATAGAAGAAGGGGTTATCTCTCCACAGGGACCACTTGTGTTTCCTTCTGAAGATTTACATCAAATGGTGCATTTCCTCAGTCTGTGGGATTGTAGGAGGATAGAGAACACTTTCATATTTTGAGTGAGCAAGTGCATAGCCTTTTACACTGGGAAGGATGTAGACAGTGTAAATTCTTATCAGCAAGATTTTCCTTCTGGTAGCTTTAGAAAGAAAAGTAATGGGCATTAATTGACACAGACATCAGGTCTGTGGGGTTTTTTTGGTTTGTGGTTGTGTTTTTGGTGTTTTGGTTTGTGTTTTCCCTTGTCCCCGTCCCGTCCCCCTGTCCCGTCCCACCCNTTGCTTGTTTTTTTCAAGATTTGCTTTGAACTAGGAAAAAAAAAACCACAAAAACCCCCCCAAAAAACAACAAAAAAACAAAAACCCCTGCCACTCAGCTGCTTTTAAGTTAAGGTAGTTGGAGGGACAAAAGAAACGTGTTTTCAGCTCTTTGATCTTCCATAGGCTTGCTATGTGACTGGATGAATTGCTTCATTTCTGTGTTTTGGGTTCCTTTTGGTAGAAGGAGGACCACCGTTCTCCTTGCTTTCTATTCTGAAGATGACCCCTTTCTGTGGGAAGGTCTCTTACACACTGTCTCACGTGAGAGGGTGTGGTTACATAGGGGCTGTCTAGGAGAATATCCCAGGATACATTAATCTTTTTGGAATTTTCTAGTTGGGGAGTGACTCCATTTAGATTATAGCCATGAACCTACTAGTGAAGGCAGATCGGTGATAGCTTTGTGGCTACCTGCCGCTGCTGCTGATGCATGCAACCCCCTTCCTAGTGAAGGGGGCACTGTGTCATGCTGTCCTGTCCTGTCATGTCTCACAGATCATGTTCTTCCTTGGGCAGTGTGCATGGGAAGGTGGCAGGATTACAGATGTCAGACTTCTTGTCTTCCCTTCTCCAGTTAGTCTGTTCTTGTAACATGATTGGCAAAATTTCCCCAGACATCAATGGGACTAGGATCAAACCTTTTGAGCCTGTTTAAATTTTTTTTTTTTTTTTAGAATGAATTGCATTTGAAACGTGAGGAGGAATTAAAGTGCAACCTTCTAAAAATCACCCACCATTACCTTTGCCAGCTGAATGCACAAATACACTTCAAAAGCAGGAAACCAACAAGTTCTTAAAGTCTTACTTTTATCTTGCTGTTGCACATTGCTGAATCAAGTGCCCCAAGGTAGTTGACTTCACTTAGAAGCCTAATTCTCATCTTGCCTCACAAAACCTTTATTCTGGGGTAGCCCTAGTACCCACATTTGGATCTTGCTTATGTAGTTTTTACAACAGTGTACCTGCCCTGGCAGCAGTGGTGCTGCTTCTGATTTGGAGGGACAACTGAACTGGCTCTAGGAAATCATAACATTCAGAGGACCTGCGGATACCTGTGTTGTCATTCCTGGACACAGGTGTCTGTCTCTGAGGGAAGGATATGCAACTGTTCTTCACTGTTAAGTGAACACAAACAGTGCCTAGTACTTTTATTTGTATCTACTGAAAACTGTGTTCTGTTGCTCAGTGCTCATTAGCAGTGAAATTGATAATATTATCTGATTGTCCCAGCATGAACTAGGCTTCTGTGATTGATTAAATGCAGAGGCAAATTTGAGACATTAAATTAGTTGCAGAAGTGGTTTCTTGCAAGTGGACCATGGAAAGTAGTACTGATTACTGTTGCACAGTAAGCCGCGGGGGTCTTTGTCCTTTACCTCTGTAGAGGCTTAAATGTGTTGTGGCATTTTGTTTCCTCCATGGCTCTGTAATGAAGAGGGATTAAGTTGTGCTCATGGAAAGGAGCAGCGGTGGGTAGGTGTCAAGAGATTTGTGTTGTGCCTTGGCTGTTTTAGTCAGACTCCCTGCTCGTGTCGAGGTAAGCATCTTTGCCTTGGCTCTGTATCTGTAAAATGAAGCTAAAGTGACTCTGCAGTTGTATGAGGACATCAAGAGGCTCAATGTTAAAAGCTGATAATGACCACCAGCAAGTGAGCCTCTGGAGAGGGATTATACCAAACAGTTTTTTTCAGCTCGGTAGAAAAAAAAATCCCTTTATGTTCTTCAAGACAGGTAGAAATTGTGGAGCTAGTGCCTCAGGGTTATGGAGACTTTTGCGTGTCTAAGAAATGCAGGGCTGGGTTTGAAGACTACTCCCTCTTTGTACATCTAGAGGTGAAGAGTCCTTGTAAGGAGCTAGAGGCAGCACAGGCACTACTGTGAGGCCTCGAGAGGAAGCAAGATGACTAATTTTTGGGTCAAGAATTTACAGAAATGGCTGGCCTGGGAATTCTGTGAGTGAGAGTGCAGCCTACTGTGCGTTTCTGTTGAATTTAGCGGAAGGACTTTACATTCGCATTTCTTTTTAGTGTAGCCATGCTCACTTACAAAATTTATTTCTCTCTGAAAGTACTTGCCCCGCTGGAAAAGGTCTCCAAACCCTGATCACTTGCAACCTTTGCTGCCACAAAGGCAACATTAATATTTGTTAAGTGCCTTTTGGATCCTTGTTCTGGCAGTGCTGTATAAAATCAGATGCAGTTTCTGTGTAGAGGCTGAGGGAGTGGCTTACATCCACAACTGAAGCATTTAAAATTAACTGTTAAGGTTAAATGTTGTATCAGTGATTCAAGGATCGCTGTCTAGTAACTAAGCAGAATAGAAAAGGAGTGACCTGGAGACTCCTGCAGCTCTTTTAAGGATAAATAAAGGACTTCAGCTGTGGTGTTTTTCATTGGTGTCTGTTTTTGATGGGGGACTGTCAGCTTGTGAGGGCTAGGATCCCCTCAGCCTCCTCTGTGGGATGCAACCAGCTGAGCAGTTATGTTAAGCATAGTATTTGGGCCATGTTTTAGTACCAGGGAGCCTGTTGTGGCAATGAGTTTAACTTCCCTCTTCCCTTCCCCTTCAAAGGTCTCTCGCTTTCATAAGTGCTGGTGTTTCTTTCAAGGCCTGATTCTGTTTTGCTGTGGTGTCTACAAGGCCTGTTGGCCATGCTGTGTAGAGAGCATGGGACTGGGTCCTCTGGCTCTGAAGCTATTTGCACAAATTGAAGTGCTTGTGCTCTTCGCAAGTACAATTCATTTTCTTTCCTCCTGGAAGAATTCAATGGTGTAAGATAGTGTCTCATAGCATTCTCGTCATGTTTCCTTAGCGATGTCCCTGCCATCTTGTCCAGATGAATAACAAAGCCAGGTCTGCAGTTTTGTCTTGCAAGGTAATAAAAATGAACTCCAGCTGCCTTTGTTCTGCTGTATATAAAGTGTTATCCCTACTGTATGCTCTGGAAGCAGAATTTGTTTTCTCTTTTCTGGCTATTGGTGGTGCTGATGTATGGGAGAAACTCTGTAGCCTGCATTTTGCAAGCAATGTTGACAGTGTGGAGCGGAGAGTAATACAAATATGGCTATTCAAGTATATAATAAATTAGGCAATGCTGACATGGATGTGATAAGACACGAATAGGTAACATCGAGTTGTTACGCTTACTAGGGCAGTTTCTCCAGAAGCATAATCAAGTAGCTGATTCTCATGCTCTTTCACTTGTCTTTCCCTCCCCCCTGCATATTTTTCTGTCTTCTCTTCAACTTAATTTTTGTGCGTGCTTCCTCCTGCCACATCAGCCTTGAAATCTAAAGACCAGCCTTTTGAGGGGGGATTATTTATTTAAAAAGAAGGAATAACAGCAGCAATTGGACATAGCTTATTGTTTTCTGAGTCAAATGGCACAGACCAGAAGAGCCATACTGACTTACATGTGCCAAGGACGTGCTGCTTAGAGTCCTGTCTCCAGTTTTTGAGTGTCCCCAGGCTACTTCTGCAGATATTTCTCCCCTGGGGGAGGCATCTGACATGAAGCATGTTAGTGGGATGGGAGAGTGTGGCAATTAAAGTACACTTGGGAGAGGTTTGTTTGAAGCCTGTGTTTATTTTGAAGGACCTTTTGAAGCATGTAATTTTTTTCTAGCTGGGGCAGGGAGATGGACGGATGGCTGAGGTTCAGACTGTCCTACAGCCAGCTCGCTACTGCCAGCCTGCAGCTGCCACATGCTTGGGAGGAAGTAGGGGCATAAATTGGCCTTTGCTTCCAAGCAGGGTTGTACAGGGAAGACTCACCATGTATCCCTGCCTTTCTTGAGCCTGTCGTGCCATCACAGGAGAACAAGGAAGCACAACTGAGAGTGTAATACCACATTTGCAAGGAATCCACTGTGACCCTTGAAGGCTATGAGAGAAACGGTGATGGGCTTCAGTTTCATTACTGTTTCCTGAGTTCATAAGACTCCTATCATTTATTGCTTGGTGTGAGTGTTAGGGTTTTAGTACAGTGTAGGTCACCCATCTGTGACTTTGGCTTTGCTGCCTAATTGTAAGTGACACCCCTCTTACCCCCGGCTTGCTTTAAAAATAAAGAAGAAAGGTTACAATGTGGAGCCTGAGAATTTTTTTTATTAAGAGAAGAGTCATGTCTTCCCTCTAAGGAAACACCTGGAAAATTAACATTTTATGGTGTGCCAAATTAGTTCCTTTGAAACTGCAAGGTGAGAAAGGTTGTTAAGTCAGAGGTTCACAGAGGATTTCTTCATCTTAGTGAAATAAACTGCGTGGCCAGCAACAACCCGTTCCCTCTACAGGTAGCTCTGAAGATAAGATCAGCATTTTGCTTATATTGATCACTTTTCCCCACCCACAAGAATTATTCTGGACTGATTGAAACCCCTGAATGCTAGCAGTAAAATAAAGCCTTGGAAGGTTTGAATGAACTACTAGTGGAAGAAAGATTCAGCACTGTACGTGGAGCCTCCAAGCCAACTTACTGTTACTATTCTGGAATTTTTTTCGCAAACACTTTGGATGATCTTGTGTATATCTGTGTATGTTTTGTTTGCACGTAGTATTTTCTAAATAAGAGATACCTACTTGCTAAATATATTTACATGAGCTCAGCTGTAAGGAAGGTTTGGAACTGGGAAATAATTTAAAACCCTGGATCTTTCACGTTGGTAAAATCCATCCAAGCGGTCAGCAGCCCATCTGTTTGATATGCATGGCTCTTACCTAGGAACCACAAAAAGGAAATAAATAAAAAAGAGGTAACCATTTCACTTGTCTCGTTTCAAGCTCTCTGAACATCATCTTAACTAATTACAGTTGATATTTAACTAAAACAGAAGCTACCCTTACGAGCTTTTGTATTTGAAGGCAGGCAATGGGAGAGAAGCTAGAGCAAGAGGCCAAAACATTATCCACAGAGCTACCATCACCTCATTCACTGTCTGATTTATGATTTAAACAAATAAACAAAATAGAACATTCTTGACAAGAACTATAGTTTGTATTAAACAGATCATTAGGCAAGGCGGCTGCCTAGTACAGAAGTTCAATTAATGACTCCATATAAGGATTTGCCACGCTCTGGTCTTCCAGTGCTATTCTAATTTTACGTATTTTAAACAGGCAAGATGCTATGCTGATTATGTTTGTTCTGCTTCATTTTTTACCTGTTAAGAATAACCTTGCATGCTGAGTAAAAAAATGCATTGTTCAACAAGTAAGCCATCTTTCAGTGCCCTTCTGATACTTCAACAAGGAATTGGAGCTGCTAAATTCTTAGTGATGATGAGGCCCATCAGCTTCTACATTGCCTGATTTGGGAGATTTATGTTCAGTCATTTGAAATCCCACAGCAGTGAAACTTAATATCCAGGTTGTGAGGCTAAATGCACGAGCTTTTTTTTTTTTTTTTAATATAAAATGATTCTGATCAGTTAAGCTGGTTCTAGATCTACAAAATGACAGAGGACTGCTATTTTTTTAAGCTTGAAGTTCTTTAAACACTGAACCTAAGCCTGGAATCAGATTAATCTATGAAGTTAACACGTACAAGTGGTTTTTTCAGCTTCTGAAACTATTGTGTAAAAGGGACTAGCCAGGTAAGGCTCCTAGCCCTGTAATAAAGCTTTTGAGTAAAGCAACCTGACTTTCCACAGCTGTGGAGTATCACGGAGTTGAGCAAAAGCTGGGTGGGTGTCTTGAGAGGCACAAGCCTGATGCAGTGGTGAGGGATCAAGAGCTGTGGGAAGGCTGCAAGCGAAGCCTAGACCCTTCTGGGGTAGGGAGCAGCGCTGGCTACCTCACCGTGCAGCAGAAATTCCAACTTTGCATTCCCACCTCTGGCAGTGGACACTGCAAGAGAGAAAGCAGCATCCCTGGGGAGATGTTTGGACATATGTCTGGTTTAGACCAGGATTTAACCGGTGTATTTTAAATGTCAGCTATGGTGACATTTGGTGTTGCTGGGGAAGAGTGTCTCTTTAGGACCTCTCTCTCTAAAAAGAGCATGGTACTGATGAAACACTTGCCTGTGCTATGTCCAAGCGTGGTGCTTGTTTTTTGGAATTAGTCCCTGCTCCCTCAGAGATGCTGGAGAAGGGCCATGGGGTTTGTTGCTGTTTATGGTAGCAATCGGTTTTTCTCAGACTCCTGGGATTTCCCTGGTGTGGTACCACTGTAACAAGTGATGTTTCTTACGGAGTGAACACCACCAAAGTTCACAGAGGCTTCACTGAATGGCTCATCGTCACTTTTAGTCTCTCAGACACTTAATAGGATCCTCAACCCCGAGTTTTGAACTTGGCCTTCCTGTGTGATACAGGGAGCCTATAGGGGTTAAACTGGAAAGGAACATGTGTATAGCTCATGGGTTTTTTTCATTAAAGGCAAATTTACTAATCTAAAATTGCCATGGGGAGAAAAAAGTTCTATACTCATTTTATAGAATTTCATGGGATTTTTATTTTTATTGTAGGGGAGGGGAAAGCCCTGTAGCATTTGCAATGTGACATAAACGTCAACTTTCTTCTAATGAAGAGTCCCACAGGATGATTGCTTTCTGCTTTTGAAACCATGGCAGAAATAAGCCTGAGGAAAAAGCATAGCGTGTCTCGTCGCTATCCTATACTGTCTCACAGCCACCCACGGAGAAACTGGTAGAAAGTATCTCTTGATCATGGAAGATGGATGGGTCCATCGCAAGAGCTTAGCTACCAGATTTCAATTTAGTATCAATTTTTGCCTCTGGGTTTGAGCTGCTTACAACAGGTTTTAGCTTGAAGTGCAAAATTATGGTTGTAGGGAAATATGGCATTTTTGCTGCTGAAAGAAATATATAAGGAGGTGTGTGAAATAGATGTGCTCTTCTCATTGCCTAAGCAAGTCAACTAAAAAATCCAGTTGCTCTGTATTCAAATGTCAGGGCTTTTAGCACAGTCTTAATGCCAAAATATTTTCAGGGAAAGCTGTGTTCTGTGGTATTTTAACTTCAGCAGATTAGAGGCAAGCTCCAAGTCTTGTTACCCTACCATGAGCACTTCTGTTCAAACTGAAGAAGCTGATCTATTTTAACCTCATCACCTCCCTCTCCGCCCTACTGATATGGGTAGTTTGTATGCATCCTCAAAAGGTGAAAAGATACACTTAGTGAAAGGAAAATTCTTTGCATTTCTAGATAATTTCATTTTTGGTAGTCATTGGATCACTAGCTGCTTCTCTTGCTTTTTTGCCGTAGAAAATACCTACAGCACTCTAAATCTGTGCAAAGTGCTTTAGTATATCACAAGTAGGCTGAAAATTTTCATTTTTGAGGTTGAATCTTGTACCTAGCTCCAAGTTGATGAATACCTAGTGTTTGACAGCATTCTACTGTCTGGTTACTGAAAGTGATTGTAGGACTAACACAGCTGTCAGAAATGTGGTCTATCTTCTTGTTCTTTTAAAATAAAGTTACACAAGGAAAATGTCACAACAGAAACAAGTCTGCTGTGCTACCTGCAAAGAGGCAGGTACTCCTATCAGGCTGAAAATTGTATGAGGTGTGTGGCCTTATCGCTCTTGGTTCTACTCCTGTGGTACTTCATCTCCATCTACAAGCAGTAACCTCAAGACGAACCTAACGGTTCATCCTGTGAAATCCTGTTTCCACCACTGATTGGTGCTTCATGATCCCGGGCAAGATTCAAGCAATTTCGAGTGATGACTGGTGTGATGGGAAGGAGTGGTTTTCACTTCCCATATGGCTAGTGGTTAATTCATGCTCTCGTTGGTGACTGACTTCAGTAAGAAGGGATGTAAATAGGGACGTTGGCATTTCAAATACTTCTGAATAGATGACTTTCTTAATGCAGTGTTTCTCAAAATAAATATTCTACAGGAGCAAAGAGCTGATGGGGAAGTGATTGTCTGTATGGAGACATCCAGAAATCTGTGGCATCTGTGAAGGTAAAAGTTTAGAGGAAGAAGCTAAGACAGCTCCTTTGTCACGTGCTCTCTTCCCTGTATTTGCCGTCTTTCAGCTTTAACAGATCATGTCACAGTTGTGTGCTTTAGTTCCTACTATAAGCACCCTGTAAGTTTTCCGGAGTGCCTGAGTCTTGTGTGAATGACCAGTCAGCACATTTTGTCTCCACAGGGCATGTTTTTCGCATGGTATTTGGGGAAAGAAAGTGCAATTAGAACTAACCCATTAACTGTAATAGCTCTTTATGTACCAAACTGACTGCAGACCCCTGTGGGGGTCAAGGCATTGCCAATTAGCCTGCATCTGTCCAGCAACAAGGTTGTCTTTGATCTCTTAAGACTAATCTGATTTTATTTGTAAGTAAAGTTGTAAAGTGCAGTCGGAAAGAGATAAATGAAAAAGTTGCTAAATGGCACTGAATTTGGTATTGTAATTGTTGGGGAATATGTTTTGTTTATACTGCATTTTCTGCAGTAAGGTCACTTAAGCCTTGTCAGCCAAGCTGGTATAACTCAAGACCTGTTGGGTGCTAACAATTCTTTCAGGTAATAAAAGAAATGTGTTCTGAAAGTGCATGTGCTATGGCTCAGGGATAGGCATTTTATATGGTAATATCACAATCTTTTATTCATGGCCAGTCTAGTAAGGATGTTGATGGAATAAAATGAAGGCTGGAAAAACTGCCATGGATCCTGATGAAGATAGTAGGGAAACTCAGCATAGTCTTGGTCACTTGGTAGTCAGGTATTTTTTGTCTACAAGTTAACTCCTCTTCTAGAGGAAGTTTTGCATTATCAAAATCATAGGGAACCTAAATAATATTAGTTAAAGATTACCTGCAGAGACAATTTTCCTTGCCTTCGGTTTTTCTCTGAGCATAAGGCAATCTGAAGCTTAATGTAGCATGTCTGTTCGGGATGTTATACGTCACGGATACACGGAGGGCGAACTGTTCAGCAGGGTTCATAAAGCAGTAAAACAAAGCAAATACACCAAAACTTGTCCTCACTAGGGACTTACATAAAAGTAAATTTGCTTTTTCTGCAGCTCTTGTGCAAGAGACTATTGAGGAAGAACTATTGTTCAGTGAGTGCCACACCAAGAAATAGGTAAAAAAATAATTTTTTAAAATCTTTACAGAGTAAGGAAATGCATGCGTGGTCATATTATGTTACAACCTTACTGAATTGCTTTCTGTTGATGAAAACTGTAGCGGTCTAATAAAACAGAATTTTGAAGAACATCATAAAGAACTGATTGCCATAGTTTACTTTTGAGACAGCAGAAGCATAAGGTGTTCATTATCCCATATTTGCCTACTGTGAGGCTTCCACAACATTCCCCTGCAGAATTTCGTGATGACAGGATACAGCATGGTTGAGGCAGAGGTCTCATTTGATATGTTTGTTCCTATGTTCTTTCCTAAATGCAGATTGCCCACTTGAAAGTAGCTCTTGCTTTCAAGGTACAAAAAGAAGTACTGTTACACAGAACCTTCCGGTGCACCAGGAAAAAGAAAGTTAACTTTGTTTCATTGTATAATTGAATATAATATCTTGGTATTTTTCAGTGATGTTGCTAAAAAGTGCAAATACGAGAGGTGATCCTACTTCCCCTCACTTGAAGCTGGATTATATTCCAGTTGGATAGTGTAGCTGCACTACCCCTGATGTGGCAGAACAGGTATCATGTTCAAACAGCACGGCACCGCACAAACCAGAAATGATATGCAAATTACACAGTGGACGAAACAGTCTTACAGTATCTTCTTTACATATTCCTGGCAGCAGTATTTTTCATGGAATGGTAATAGTCCTAATGGAGTCCATACTAAAGCCCTGTAAAAAAAGCTGAATGTGTCTTAACAGAGAGGGGGAGCAACCCCGCTGAGCTAAAACTCAAGCTTGCTGGTGTCCAATTGCATCAGAGCTTGTTGGGGTGTGTGTGGGCATGGGTTTCTTTCCTACCAACAAGCCTCTGTGGTGGTTTTTGTTGTTGTTGTTGTTCTGTACAACAAAATAGACTGTAGGGAGTGGTTTCTGTCTGACCTTTATTGGGAACTATGCATGTGGATTCCTGGATTTTTCTGCTGCTATTATTGTCCTTCCACTGACTGGAATTGTGAGGACAGTGAGACTATATGAAGCATTAGGGTAATAGGATGAATGCAGGGCTGGATTAGTTTCATCCACTTTATTCTTTTTCCCTGTCCTCTTTACTCATTGTACGTCCTTTGGCTGGTATTATAGTCATGTCTTCCACTCCAAAACCTTCATTTCAGTTAACAGCCTCTCCACTGTTACCATAGAGTCCTGTTACCTTTGTTTCTATTTACAGTGTGAATAGATATCTTTCATTACATTGTTGATCATGACATGCATCAGTAACACAATAAATTGTCCAGGGAACTAGTCAGCTTCTAAGAAGAAATGTGCTGTGGCTGCTAATGCCTCCAAGGAAAAGGGATTTCATGTGGGGTGAAGACTCTAGTGAAGGATGCAGCAGTGCATTTGGAAAGCAGAAAGCCTTGCGAGGGACAAGAAAAACAAAAGTAATGGGAGACTTTGGTTTCCCTCTTGTTGATTGGGTGAAAGTAACAAGATGTAATGTGGAAAGCAAGTGTTGAGGTGCTCATTGATGACTCGTTCATGGAGCAATTGATTAGCAAGCATGCAAGGGATGCAGGTATGCTTGGCTTTGTGCCAGGCTATATGTAGGTCCTGAAGCCTACAAACTCTGTAATGAGGACTGTAATGTCCTTTGGTTCAGCATCCTTCTTAGAGCAAAGGAAGCCAAAAAATCCATCACAGCTGTCCTCAATGTGGAGAAGGGTAATTGTGTAAAAATGAGGGAACGGGTTACCACCAAGCTGGCATAAAGACTACTTAAGGACACTCCATCTGTTAGAACAGATTGTAGGAAATCACGATGATTTCTTTTGCGCCAAACAGATTATCGGACGTAAGAAGAATTTGTCAAGAAGCTGAAGTTATGTTTGAAGAAAGAAAAAAACCCATTCTACTCTGTCAAGTTATATGTAAAGCTTGGTAAGGTACTCACATTTTTGGTTTTGCCCTGTCAACTACCAAGGGGGATCCAGACTTTTATAATAATTAACACGTTTTTGCAAATGCATCAGGAGCACAAAGCCTGGCAGAATATTTGTAGGAGTAATATTGAGGTTCACTTAATCGATTGAGGTTCAAGGAACACTAAAACTTGTTAAGGCTGATGCAAGGAAATGTCATTAATTCTTTGCATTGTTGTTCTCTGTGGAATAACCTGGAGAGATTTCTCCTGCTAGAACCCTTCCTGCAGAGTCCTGTTGAGAAACTTTCAGAAAATGAAGTGACTGTAGAAGGTTATAAAACAAATTGTCCAAACAAACTGCCAAAAATCACCAAGACTAGATTGTGCTTATCAAAAAAAGTCCAGAAGAACTCAAGCTAAAAGCACTGTGTGACTTCTGGCTTAGAGCTGCGTTTGTACTTGAGATGGTGGAGGTGATAAATGTGATGCCCAACTTCAAGAGGTTTCCAGGGTGGTTTGTGGAATTCTAGGCCTGTAAGTCTGATATAAGTACTTGCTACAGTGTAGAAACTATAATAATAAGTAAAATTAGAGGATGTCTGGATAAGTATTGTGTACTTGGAATGAGTTAGAATGCATATCTGCCTTGCAAGTGTATTACTGCTCTCTGTAGAAGTCAACAAGCTTGTAGATAAAGATGGTCACTGTGGTACAGTGTACTTTGTCAGAAGCCTTTGTAAAAACCAGCTTCCTCAAAAGATTTTAGGGGAGCTAAGTAGCTCTGACATCAGAAGGACAGTTCTGGTATGGATGGATAATTTAGCTAAAAGTTGGAAAACAAGGTCAATGGTCAGTTCCTGCCGTGGAAGAAGGTCACACACCTGTCTGCTCTTAGCTCTGCTCACAAATGACTTGGAGAGAACCTGCTGGTAATACTAAGTTATGATAGTAGGGGTGGCAAGGGTGAAGGCTGGCTGGAGAGGTGCAGAAGGACCTCATAAGACTGAGTGAATGGTTAATAACATGTCACATGAAACTCAATGTAGGTAATGATGGAATGATCCATGTGGGGATCTAGTTCTCATCAGAGATGAGTAGTGAGCTGAGCTCGTACTGGGAAGTGGGATCTTTGGAGTGAGAACCTGGGGCTTTAGGGGATAATTCTGTGAAACGGTCAATTTACTTACTACTGGTAAAAAAACCTAATCAAGTGTTGGGGCTTATAAGGAAAGGAATATAGAACAAAGCATGACATTATGTGTAAATATGTTGCTTGCCTGCATCTTGAACGCTGTGTGAAGCTCTGACCTCTGTATTTAAAAACAGTGTAGTAGAGCTGGAAAGGTTTGGAGAAGGTCAGCAAGGATGGTCAAAGGCACAAAAATCTATGTGGAAGAGGAGGCTATGACGGAGTGAGCTGGGACTCCAGTTTGGAAAGAGACAGCTGAGGAATCTCTGATAAAAATCTATCAGAAATGGCACGTAGAGGGTTCACAGAATCACAGAATTTGATTGAATATTAGCTTTGTTGAATATTCACTGTGTGTTCCAATTCAATAGCTGGTGGACATCAAATGAAGCTGATGGGAGGAAGGCTTAAGGACAAAAAAACATTGGTTCCTCACACAAAAGGTAGTGGACATGCGGAACTTTTTGTTAAAGGATGTTGTGAAAACATTTACATTAGTTTGAGGGGAAAATGGATAAATTCAGGAAAGAGAAAGTTGGGATTGGAGGTTACTAACTATACAGTAACCATAGCAGCTCATGTCCCTGAGCTAAAACAATTGGAGGGACAATGTTAAGGATGCCATCCTTATTTGGTACTTGATCTTATGTAATTGTGGCTCCTGCTGAATACAGGTTATGACTGAACTTCTGGTCTGATCTAGTTACAGCCACTCTTCTGTGATGGAGCAAACCAGGGCCTCAGCTTCAAGCAGCACCATGACCTGGCCCCCAGACCAGGGAGCTGCAGGAGCTCTGATGGACACTGTACAAAGTTCAGAAGATGACCAGATTCTGTACTGCCCAGCCCCTTCACTGGCCTTTCACCCCAGAGCAGGATGGATGCCAATTGTTAGCAGTTGGTTTTCCAGTGTTTAGCAAATGCTTCTCACAGATGTTCAGGGTGACAAGTAGTGCCAACTACTGGAAAAGCAACTTATGTGGATTTGGCTGGTGGGTTTTTGAGACCACTGCTATATACTGAGTATATTGCGACCTACCTGAAGGTTGTCCTGCAACTTGCTTCCCAGTCTCCAATTAGAATAACAATATCCAATTTGCTGCAAAGTGCTACTGAGACGAGATATGTTGGTGTTTTGTGGTTTGTTGGTTTTTTTTTTCTCCTCACTTGCCATTTATTTTTATACACATTTTCCAGAGCCTTATCCAATCTCCCTGAAGTCAGGGAGAATCTTTCCCTTGACCTGCCCAGCTTTGGAGTCTGTCCAGGAGTGTGCTTCTTGCCGTGTTGTACTCTGCTTTCTGTTAATGGTAAGGAGGCAGTCCTGGAGTACCAATTTACCACAGCCTGCACCTGAAAGTTTTGATAGCTGAATGTGGTGGAGACACAGGAAGCTGTGCAGAGGGAAAATGTGGGTTTATATTTTTCCTGTAAATCATTGGAACTGGTGTGTATTTCCATTTCTGATTTCTGGGCATGGATCCAGGAAAAGAACAGAGTAAAGTGTATGCTCATGTACTTTCTCTTTTTCCCTTGTACAAAGAAAAACAAATACAGAACTTGTACCTATTGGAAATGAAATAGCAGTGTGTTCCTTTTAACCACTTCTCTTAGAAGTGAGTGAGCCAGAAAGGTATACGTGGGATGTTCAGCCTGGAGCTGAATCTGTGCTGCGGTGTCACAAACTGGGAATGTCACAGAGTTTTGTGTCCGGTTTCTAAAATCTTGGGCAAAATGACATCCTGAAGGAGGACATCAAGACAAGGTCCTGTGTTTTAGCATCACTCTCACCATCTTGTGTAACATCCAATAACTGGACTTCATGACTTGTGGAGATCAGGCTGCCGCTGTGTAGGTGTGTGAGCTGCTGCACTGCTGTGGCTAAAGCCTGTAGCCAGTCTGTCTTACTGAGTTCACTCTATTTTGTGCTGGCCCGTACTTGGCCAGCAGCAGCCATGGGTGAGTGGGACTATTCAGATGCTCAGCGGTGATGGCCAACTGCCCTGTCTTTGTAGACGGTGAGGATCTGCCAGCCTCACAGCTCTTTCTGCTGAGGTGCTCTAAGCTTAGGATGCTGGGCTAGGACTGTGGTGTGAGTGATGTGGAGCGATTTTTGTGAGCCACCTGGCCCCAGGAACACACTTACTTTTCTGTCTTTTAGTTTTGGTTTTTTTTTTTTTTTTTAAATATACTTGTCTTACCTGCTCTCATTATCCCTTGAATACTGGTGCTCTGACACCCAGCAAAACTGCAACAGTTAGTCTGCTTGAATTGTGGCTGTCATCTGTGCTTTCTGCAAGATGCCCCTGAAACTCAGCTGCTGTGAGAGGCTCCGTAGAGCTGTGTTTATTCCTGTATCTTCCATTATCAGCTGGAGAGTCAGTTCTTCATCCTGGAAAGCAGCTGGATCTGTGAAATGCAGTCACTGGGGACTTGCCTGCATATCATTCATTCAAAAGCAGATGCTGGCAGCCCTTGCTAACAAATCTGCATGTGTATTCCTGGTCTTGAGCAGAGCTGCAGGTGTGGCTGACTGCAGGGAAATCAAGAGGAAGCTACCTAGTGGAAAAAAAAAAAAAAGATGCTTGCCAATGAAAACGAGAAAAACCTAGGAAAGCATTCCGTGTCACCAGCACAGAAATAGAGGGTACAAGTGAGGGGACCTAAAAAGTGGGTAAAATGGCAAATAAAACAATTATAGCAGGAAGAGGGAAAGTAATAAGGTATAGCAGGAAAACCAGATGTGTGGACGAAGTTACTTGCAAGGTAGATTTTAAAGGCTGGGAGTAGGCAGCCGTTTTTGAAAGTCTTGTCTTTGGACTTCATCTCTTCTTCAGATTTCTTTTGTGGCTGTATGTTTTCCATGGTTTTAGCTGAAGAATGGATTTTTTGATCTGCCAGCTAGCGTACCTTCCTGTCTGGACTGCTCAATCTGGAATCTGCACAGTTTTCCTGCCCGCATGGGAGGATCTGGCTAATGAAGGGGCTGCGTGCAGTCCTCTGTTCATTCTTTAAGGGTGGACTGAAATGTTAATTAGACAGCACTTTGCAATGGAAAGCAAGCAAGATGTGTCTGCCTCTCAAGCCCTTGATATTAGCCAGCTTGCATTTTACTGATACATCCTGCTGCTGAATATGGCCCTAACTGGTGTTTGCCAATTCACATCCTTATGAGTGAATATTCCTTTCATACACTGAGCTGAAAAAGCATGCTTCAACACGACAGAGCCCATTTGTTGAACTGCTTAATAGGAACTAAATGTTACCAGATTCCTGCGTTAATGAACAGCTTCTAAGTCTTAGTACTAGCAATAAAAAAAATTGAATTAGTAAGGACCTTTCCTGTTGAGTTAAAAGGGCTCCACTAGGCTCAGTGGCCATTCCTAGGCTGTGTTTTAATGTGGCCTTCAGTGGGACATGACTGTGGCACTAACTGGACTGTTAACCTGTTGGAGAATGCACAGACTGCTTTTATGACAATTGGGATAGTATTTTACAGATGAAAAGCCTATGTCTGTCTATGCATTGAAGGGCAGTCAAATGAACACTTGCCACTCACATTATTGCTTTCTTGCTCTGCCTGGCTCACGGCTCACTGCAAGAGTAGAGAGGATCTCTCACTGCTAACACTGACCTGTCTCTCTTTACAGTGGTCCTGAGACTGTGTACTTGGGGTCAGATGGGGCTTTTAGGCAGTTCTTGTTCCTGGCTTCAGTGCAGACACTGCCCTTGTCTGACTCGCTGAAGCCCCAGATATTCTCCAGGAGCCTTGGCATGAAGGAAGGCTGCATGCCAAGGCAGGGGCTTACTCGTAGATCCTTATTTCCATGCTTTCCCAGGACACTGGAGAAGTAAAACCAGCATGTGCTTGCTCTCTCTTTCCCTGCAGGGGTGCAAGGCACGGTCTGGGAAAAGACAGGTACAGGATAATTCTTTAACTTTGTATTTTCTGCTGCAGTATGAGCCAGCACAATTGATGTTTACTGGACTTGAGCATCAGAGTAGTTATTTACTGCTAGCTTACATCTATACTTACAGTAAATAACCACCAGCCTGCAGTGCAGTTCCCTCCTGTGGTGCCTTCGGAGCAGCTCAGAACTGCACTATCTTTTGTTAAGGAGGCAACACAGCCCTAAAACAAGTAAATATAAATTCTTGTTTTGGCCAGCTTTTCTATGGCTTTGTGCAGTAAATGGCAATGTGTGCATGCTATACAGGTGTCTGTGGAGTCAGTTAAAGTAGGGGTTTTGGACTTATAAAAGTCCAGAAACAGTACCAGCTGATAACTAAGCAGAATTAAATATGTCTTATGTGATATAACATAGAAAATATGTCTGGGAAATATTTTGGAAAGTGTTTTAAAGTATTCATTATGTTTCCCAAGATAGGCTGAGAAGAAATAGAATTATTTTTGATGAAACAAATTGATCTCTCATCGCTAGACACTTTCTCTTTCTAGAAACGGATGAATTTAACATCATGTTAGCTTTTGCAAATGTCATATGAAATAGATGAGAAGAACAACTTGGGAGAAAAGCTGTAATCAATCACAAGGTGCCACAGTTTTCTCTTCTCTGTTGATCATCTTATCAGAAAGTAATTTGAGGAGGGAAAGATTACAAGTATAAAGAATACGAAAACAAATCTCCCTCTCCTTTGTGAAGGTGGGTCAAACCCCATCTTTTTCCTGGAAAAGAAAACCCAGAGCTACAGGGTGGTCTAGACTTTACTAAAAACTTCTTACTTATTTGAATAAAAGGAAGCAATAATGGTGTGTAAATGGCCCATTCTGCAAACTGCTACTCGAACTTGTAAAATGGAAATGAAGTCATTAGGAAAGGAGCAAAACGGGAAGGTGCTGTGAAAAGAAACCAGAATTTAAGATGACACCTTGAGGTCAGGCGAGCTCATCATAATAGTCATGGAAATCTTTTATAGCACCAAACTGTGCTCACACTTCTTCCAGGAGTGGCTCCATTGACTCTCAGGATTTGTACCTCAGTTGTGTGTAACTGCTCAGGTTTTTTCTTCTCCAGTCATTTCTATTAAAAGGTAACTGCCATTTGATATCATTCATGTAGGTGGTCGGACCCCTTCTCTCCCTGGCTCACAGCTGCCTGCCGAAGGCTGGAGCTTTCAAGGTGCCTGCACAAATGAGGGAACCACAGATGTGCCACCTATATGCCCTTTTGCAGGCTGTGTGCTCATGTTCTGCTCTAAGGGCACACTGGAGGAGAAACAATGCTGCTGTGCTGTGGACGGCCCTATTTTAGAGGTAGCCTGTGGTGAGCTTTTCAGCTTGACATTTCAAGAACGAAACAACAAACTTCTGCTTAAAGATTGGGAAGGTATTATACATGGACTTGCGCTCTGTAGTGGTTGAAGTGACTACAGCAACTTGCCTTCATCTGCTTGGGTGTGAAGTGGGTCAGTATTAGTGAAAGCTGAGCAGCTCCTCTGCTAATCGGTATCCTGGTGTCACTGACTTCCAGTGAGGCAGTTTACCTTCTACCACAAGAAAAACATTTTGGGCAGGCACTGTACAAAACCAGTTAGCATGGAAACTTCAGGGACGTGTGAATTTTGCAGTCAGAAATCATGTGCCAAATGTCACGAAAATGAAGGGAATATAGTTAGAGCATTGACTTTAAGAGAAAGAAGAAACATTTTCTTATCCGTGTTAAGTTCCAGAGACTGTCTTTAAAAAAAGACGGTAAAATCATTCACATGCAAGCCTGTAAAAGTCAGAGCTGAGGGTTTTAAAGAAAGAAACAAACAGCCTGAGGTTTGTTGTGCTTGTACTCTTAGCAGGTAAATTTGCTGTCCCTCTGCTGACCTGCGCAGCATGCCAAGTGGCATGCCTGTGGGAGCACTACCTCTGAGCTGGCTCCAGAATGGCCATTTTCCTCTTCACTGTGTAGCTGTGCTTGCAGCTAGCCTCAGAGCCTCGAGCTTTAACAGTTCCTATTTCTATGGGAGGGCTGCAGTGTGCATTTTTTCTGTTTCCCATCTTTTCCTTGACTGCAGACCCCTGAGGCTATAGAAGCCTGCTTCTGGATGAAGGGATTGGAAAAGTGCTGCTGTTAAGATAGGTGGCATATCCATCTGTAGGCAGATTGAATTGTTGACCTGATCATCAGTGTGGTTCCTTGGATGATCTTTTCCTTGTGTTTCTGCATCAAGCACTAGGGCTGATGTAATAAGTCTCTGACTGCTTTAAACATATAACAGTCAATTGAGGTCAATAAAAAAGTCAGAAAACATCTTTAAGTAAGGAAAATTCCAGTGAGTGTTATTTTCTTAACTCTGGCCACCGACAGTGTTGTTGGGGGCTCAGTCTATGTTCTGCTGTCACTTTCAATATGCTCAGATGTGTAAGGATCTTCATGTTTTGTAATGATCCAAGACCTTCTGTATCACTCTCCACTGATCTGAAAAATAAGCAATTTCAGAGGAATTGTCATCAAAGCTAGAAAAGGATTTTGAACAGTGGAGTTTTTTTAAAAAAAATCCTACATAACCCCTGTGTCTGAAGCACTGGGGACATGTGAGTTCAGTAGGAAACTTCAAACGGTATCACACCACGACTTTGAGCTCTTCTACAACGACCTTTCTTTTGAAAAAAGTTTTTGTTTTATTTTCTGGTTCAGATCACAATGTGGGCATATGGAAGCATGAAGGATAATGGCTAGTAAGGTTTCCAAATTTTAGATGCATAGTCAGAGAGATTTGGAGTGAAGGAATTTAGCTGAAAGTGGAAGACAGGAAATGAAATGGAGATGTGACTAAACCATTTTCACTAGAAACTATGAAACAATCTTAGTTTGCATGCCTAGTCTTCAAAATACCTTATTAAACCTGCTGACAAAGGTGACCAGAAAGTACATACCAGAGATTACAGATTTGATTTTTGTCCTGATGTGTTCTTCAGTAAGTACAAGAAACAAATAATATCAGGGAGGACCTAAAACTTCTTTTATGCTTGGTATCAAAATAACATCTCATCTGTAGGCTTTGTATGTGGATCAGCATTGCTCGGGGAAACTGTCCTGGGTCAGTATGGTCCAGGAAACATCAGGTGTGCCATATAATACGGATCTCTGTAAAGATAGACAAGTTGGGTCTACAAATTAAAAACACAAAGGATATTCTGCAGGCATAAGAAGAAGTGGCTACTGTTCATGTGCAAATACACTGTGTGTGTGCATTAACCAGATGTGTGGCACTGTCTGTGTGTAACCAGTTAGCACTTGTCCTGAGTTTGATGCACTGGACTTGCTGCACACTGATTCTTCTAGCTGGCAGCGTAGGATACAGCATGCCCTCTACGTCTGTCTCTGCATGGAGGTTAGTGGAAAGATTATTGAGGCACGGCTGCTGCAGCTCCATTTTCCCAGATGTGGCCAGTAGCAAGGCATTCCCATGTGTGTGTATATGCACACGCACGTGACTGGCCACACAGATCATCCTACACAGAAAACACAGCACAAATGCAAACAACACCAATGGCCTCACCTTGTTGCTCTTTGGCTGATCAAGATGAAAATCTGTTAGTGGAAAATGTATGTGTGTATGTACACATGTATACAGTATGGATCCTCCCAAGAGCTGATTTTAGACACTAAGTCTGCCAGGTAGCTAAGCATCTGGCTAGGCATGCCAGCCCCAGTCCCACTCCAGTCGCTGGTACTGAGACCCGCCTTGCGTACACAGGCATGAGTACAGACACGCATACTACAGGTGGCCTTAGACACTGTCTATCCAGCAGCTGGCCCTTGGATCCTTTAGTCTTCAGTTATGTCATGCACAGACACATGCATATGTGAGTGGGTCTCTCAGCTGACCCCAGACCTCATGGTCTCTCTGGTAATTTGTTTGGACTTGTTGGTCCCTCTGGTCGCCAACGCCCAGACCCTCTGGTCGCCAACGCCCAGACCCTCTGGTCTTTACCATATGCAGTCTAGACTTGCGTCTGTTTTGATACTTGGCTCCCAGGCCTCTTATCCTACTCGCCGGCTGATTCAGCTTGAAACTAGCAGTTTCTCGCTGACAAACATACCACACAATATGTGTGCTCTTCATCCAGTCTCTTCAGTTGCTCGTATTATGGACACACACGGCTGTCTATGGCTTGTGCTCTTCAGCCAGTCTCTTCAGTTGCTGGTACTATGGACACACACTGCTGTCTATGGCTTGTGGTCTCCACTCTAGTTGCTGACACTTAGACCACTTGTGCATTCTAGTCTCTCCAGTTGCTGGTACTGCAGGCGCACTTGGACTTCCATACACACACGCACACAAGCATGCAGAGTAGAGTGTCCTCACCCAGGAAAACAGAAAGGGCTTTTCCTAAGGACAGGCTGCAGTGATCCGATGCATGGCATGGCTGGATAAGCATACTGACCAGCAACCTGCTTGCTTACAATGAGTCCCTGTATCTCCCTGTTCTCCAGTGCTTGTTCCTCCCCAGACTACCTTGCTCCATTCTTTTCCCTACTTTGATTTCTTCCTTAAAATTCCTGTAATAAATATTGTGCTATCCCAAGATGCTCTTCCACTGCATTCCATAACAAATCCCATACTCCTTTAGACAGTAACTGCTACTAAGTCTGTAAGGTAATCGGAGGAGCTGCTGCTGTTGACTCCTATTGATGGGTTTCACACCTGGACAGCGGGGTTGATCACTTCTCCTGGGAGGAGCCAGGGCAGGGGGCTCCCTCTCTTTTATCAAGTTATTGGTGTTCCCCAGCTGGGCACTGTACTTCTGTGCTTCTTTGTATTTGTGTAGATGAGCCTTCAAACACACAACATGACAGTTGGGTTTTCTACAAAGTTTAAATCAAGCTGTTAAGTGAAGGGAGGAGAAAATAGCAGTTGAGTCTCCTTTTGGCACTTGGAGGAAGAGAGGTGGCAGTACAGTAAAAAATGGGAAAGCACAGTGTGGAGTGAAGAATGCAATTTAGGGGAAGAGGAAAGTACAATGGAGGAATCACGCATGGGGTTTTGCTCCGCATTGTTAAGGAGGATATGAGACAGGAGAAGGGTGACAAATCAATACTGCTGAGATTGTGGTGAATGTGAAGCACCATCCATAGTGAGAAACCAGACTGGGCAGATTGAGATATATTCCTTTTGATGTACATGCCTGTCTGGTTACTGTCATGAAGTGTTAGTGTAACCACCACTTCTTTGCTGAGATGTCTTCACTCCCTGATTCAGCCTCTTGGTAATAGGATACACCTGCCTAGCACTCCTGAGATGCTCTTCCTACTAATTTTCCCCTTGAAAGATAGCACAGGTTGAAGCTTGTACCTGAAAGCGAGCAGCAATATCCCCCTAAACATAAATTATTTGTATGAGCTTGATGTAATGACTGAAGGCATGTTGCCATGGAAAAGCTGTCATAATGTCTTTGGAACGTATTACTTGCACTAACTTTCTGGTGGTAATATGGGAAATTAAAGCACTCTCACTGCTCATTAAAACCCATCTGAAATTATACATAGGAATAACACAGAAGCATAGTTAGGGGTCAGTTAGTCAGTGGAATATGAACACAGAATACACAGAATATCTCAGAGAAAAAAATCCCCAAACTTCTATTTCTGTAAATAGGAGTCACAAATATGTAGCAGGAACAAATGTATTTTCAGCCAGACTCTAGATAGGGTACAGGAAAAGGAACGAGCTTCAGAGATAGTTGCTCCACCCTGCCACTGGAGAACACAAACCATTGGTAAAGATTAGGTATGGGGCTACCTAGTACCAAGGCAAAAAATATTATGGGTAAATAAAAGAATGTATCATTTTTATGAGGTTCAAAAGCAATAAATACCTTTTAGAACTCAGAAGACAGGGCTGACAGAGCAGATGCTGAGAAAAGCAGAATCACGATGGACTTCTCTCAGACACAGAAATGATTAACAAGCTATGCCACAAACCATTCTCAGACTGGCACAGCTTCCTCCTACCCTGTATTCCTGTTTGAAGTAACTTGTGCAATTACAGATGAATTTTTCTTTCAACACTTTAGAAATATGATTTCTCTACAGAGTAATTTATCTGTATAAATATTCTTCCTGATTGATGTTTAGAGGAACATTCACGTGCTTCTGATCGACTACTGTGTTTAGTCGCTGCATTTTTCTTGACCCTTTTCCTCCTCATTATCTGGTTTTCTTTTCTGTATGTTCCAATATTCATTTACCTCTTTGTGGAGTGCGAGACATGAGCAACAGTTTTTCTTAGGATGCTTATTTCCAAGATCCCTTTTATTCCTGTCCATGCCTCTTCTTTCTTTTGATTAAGTTCTATCATGTCCAAACGTCTCAGCATCTCCGAATCTCTGTTACCCATATGCACCTCTGATAAGTAACAGCTTACTGCTTCAGAAAAGGCCCTTTAGTTACGACTTTTCCTGCCACTATCATCCTTCTCTAATTACTTTCTCTACAGACTTCTTTCTTTCACCTGGAAAGTCTCCCTCGTGTTTTCTCTGTGTCATTGTGATCTGCTCGCCTGCTGGACCATCCTCTGGTTGCACTAGGAGGGTAGTGTTATGTACTCGTATACACATACAAGTGTAGCATAACATATGCAAAACTGCTTCCTGTGGGCTGTTCATCTCTGAGCACCTGCTACTCATCTCTTTCCTCTGAAGTCCTTCAAGTTCCCTTCCAGTTTCTCTGATTTTGATTTCCCCCTTCCTTTCCTTTAAAAAAGCTTCCAATATTCCTGCTTTTCCCTTTCAAACCTTCATTCTGAATTCCTGAGTGTCTTGACTCTCATGTTATTTCTTGCTGTTCAATCCAGGTTCTGGAAATCCTGTTATTTTTCCAATTGCTACCTAGTGTTCTACATATTATTTTATCGATGATACTCTCTTATTGTGCTCATGATTTCACCTGCAAAGACTGATGGTTATGTTTGCCTGCTTTCCTTTTGTTGCACAGACTCCTAATAGAATGACTCTGGATCTCTCTGCTCTTTAACACAGTGACTCTATTATTATCAAATAATCTCAGCAGTGCAGCAAGAATACGTCTCTTATTTGGAGCTTCAGCTACTGAATGCTGCCTTTCCATAACTCTAGCTCATCTCCTTGTGCCTCATCTTGATTATCTTTTCTCTCTCACCCCCTTTTTTCCAGTCTTAGTCTATGATTGTATCTTAGCTTACAATCTTACCTAACGAGCTTTTAAACTTGTAAATCTGAGATAAAAGTTTCTAGATTATATTTAAAACTCTCTTCAAAGACATTGCTGTGTAACATCTATAGTATCTTTATTCCTGCGAAACAGCAAAGCACAACATACAGACACTCATTCATTCTGAGCATACCTTAAGTGCAGTCACCTCCAGAGTGAAATACTATGGCTATCAAACAACCCACAAATGCCCTACACAAAATAACAGTATACATGAATGCAATGTCTAATACACACTTGACACCGGAGAGGGAATTTTAGTGCAAAGTGCGTATCTACACACAGTGGAGCTGTTAAATTCCCTGTAAGTGCCAAGATGTACCATAGTGACCCTGTCTATGCTTATTATCTGCCTTGCAGAAATAATATTTCCTGTTATGAGTACTGGGGGGATAAAACCTTTGAACTCTAAAATGAGAAAAATTGATCTGATGAAAAGTTAAACATAGGTTTATAAGACACTTCTTGAATTAAATTAGATGCAGAACATAAAGCTAGACTTTAATGATGCCTCTTCATGTGCTGATCAGTCCCACACTGGTCATCTGATGATACTGTTGAGGGCTAAAAAACAGAGAAATTGAAGAATAATTTGGAAGAACAAAAACATTAAAGGATGAAACCATGTATTATTAAAGGTTTAGGTCCTGGTCCTGCAAAGTGTTACACATTTATATAATTGCAGACAGAGAGTTACTTCAGTAACAGTGAAGCTACTCATGGTGCTAAAAATTAAGCATATATGAAAACCTTTGCAGGTCCAGGGCTGATTGAAATAGGTTGTGACGATGTAGTTTTAGGATAGAACAAAGAGAGAGGAAAGGGCGGTCAGACATCCTGAAATATATTTTAAACATAATGCATTGTACACTTCTCATCATAAAACATGGCGCGTTAGTTCTCATTAACCAATATTGAAAGTTTTTCTACAAACACAAAGCACATCTGAGTTCTGCCCTGATGATTTTTACTTTTTAAATAAACAATGGATGAAAGGTGGGTGATAAATCATGGTAAATTAACTAAGCTTAAAACCTCAGGACTCGTGGCAAGAGTAGGTAAGACACAGAGGCAAGAAGACTAAAACAGCTCCATACCAAAGCCAGGACACAGGTTCCAGAGCTCTCATTATTAAACCACATTCGCTCTCAATACATATAGGAAAAAATTATGGAGGAATGCAGTTATTTTTGGCCTTTGAAAACAGTGGGACTGTCTCACACCTAAGTAAATGTTTCCATGCAAACTTGCTCCCTCAGGGAAGGTGCCCTTCAGTTTTCTTCTGGGTATTTCTGTTTCACAGAAGGAAGGACTTCCCATTCGGAAAGGTCCAGTGTGTGCTTTACACTTGTTTCAAGCCGCTGCTAGTGTGCCTTTGCTTAACTAGTAGTAAAGTGAACATTTCTTTATGTTCAAGCTACTGAGAGTCCAAGAAATCTTTCTATAATCAAAATTTGTGTATTTGGAGAACAAGATACTTGAAATCTGTGCAAGCACAGCTAA
Source organism: Chionis minor (assembly GCA_013398295.1). Lineage (NCBI taxonomy): Eukaryota > Metazoa > Chordata > Aves > Charadriiformes > Chionidae > Chionis > Chionis minor. The sequence goes on along the minus strand of VZSF01005194.1, from coordinate 1,521,834 downwards.
GATAGGCAACAGCACAGTGTTGCAAAAAAAATTCACCAGAAGAGATCTGAACTGTAAGCACTTGATAAACAATGAATGAAGTGAGACACAGTAAATAGAAACAGCACCTGGAGAACTGCATGCTTAAGGAATCACAAAAAAGAAACCAGTGCAGGTGATGAATTTTAACACAGCATTCTCAGATTACCATCTTTTTTTTTTTTTAATAACTACCTTTTTGATCATGATGTTTTCATCCTGCAAATTATATCTGAGCTGAGAGTGCTCAGATTTTGTAGGATTACAGTCCTCCAGGTACACATTTAGGATTCCACTTATAAGGATTTTTTTAAAAGCAATAATGATCTGAAATCCTGAGCTGCTAAACAGGCTCATTTCTTATTGAAGCTAATAGAAATTGCAAGTTTTCAAAACCTGTTTGTGCAGCAAATCCTGAGATTATATTTGGTTTCCTTTGGTCTGAAGGTGTGAAAATCCCCAGAGAAATTCACTGTATAAGAATGGATGGCTGCAACAGGCTGTTAAGAAAGAAATGTAGAAGGCAAACACAAAACAGGCAGGTGTGTAAGGGCTTGGATGGAAGATAGAAATGAGGACTGGTGGAGAAAGAATAGAAATGATTCCAAACATGATAAAAGATGAATGAAAAGAGGTTTTGAGAACTGAAAAACATGTAGGCACAGAGGCCATAGTTAAGGCAAGATACTTGTCCTTAGAATTTACTGAGTTAGAAAAACATGTAACCCCTGCTAGACAAGAAGAGAGACAAAAGGCATTTTAATGCAAAAAAAAAATATCTGTTTTTATGTGAATAAACTGAGTTTGTTGAAGGTGGATACATCATAATTGGTATCATCATTTTACAGGAATGACCTAAGCCAAACTTTTTGAAAAGTTTTGTCTGCTGACCACTGCCTTGAGCTACACCAGGAAAAACCTTTCTGGATGTGAAGGATTTCAAGATTGCAAGCACTTTGCAGTGCTCAGTTTTTTGTGGGCTGTGGCTACTGTCTGCTTCTTGCAGGACAACTAATTTTCTGGTCAGGGCGACATTTTCAGCCTTTTGGCTGTCTGCTGGCTTTCTTTATCCTGTGGTCTGCTGTCCTGATTCCTCGAAGGTCACCATTTGACTCGTGCTTTAGCTATATTTTAGAAATGCATGTGTTTAGGAATGTTTTAAGAATGACTCTTTCTCTAGCCATCAAGGGTCAGCACAGTCTCTCGGGTAGAAAACTATGAGGAGCTACGCCGGAAAGGCCCACTCTCTCCAATGTATTGATTTTTATAGTTTAGACAAAGGAACAAGCTAACAGACTGTCTTTCATTGGTAGGCTTGGATTTACAAGCCCTGAAATTGCTGAAAGTGAAGGGAAGTCTGCAGAAAACTCTAGCCTTATATTTCTCTAGGCTTGTATTTCTTTAGATAAACAGTCTAATGGAGATGTTTTCATGCTGTGCTTCTAAAGACTGCTTTAATATTAGCAAGGCAGGAAATAATCTTGCCCACAATACAAGACTCGTATCTGCTGGAGCACAGGCTTGGCTGATAAAAGAAGAAAATACCTTCTTAAAAAAAAAAAAAAAAGACTGGATTTATAACTAACTGTCTTATTTACATTTAAAGGATAGTTCTGGCTAAAACATTTTCCATTTCTCTTCAGAAAAGACAAAATCCTCATAATTTTAATTCTGAGACTAACTTCCCATTCACCCTCTTTGGTCGCCTGAGCCAAAATATTTAGGTTTTGGGCAGCTGGAAACAAAAATAGTTTTGACTTTTGATAACAAGTTGAACCTCTGCATGAAGAGCAGTTTACTGGAAATAATGTAACCCTTATTGTTGTGGAAGTTCCAATGCTGAAAAGCATCTTCTGGCCAAAATTCCTGCCTGTGGAAACGGAGCACATAGTACCTCAGCCTGCACTACCTTCACAGGAGGGAGAGGTTCAGGTGATGATGAGTTCCTACTTTCCTGCAGTCCTAGAGGTCTTTGGCCCAGCTTTCACTGAGTGTAAACTCTTGTAGATTCAGCCTGGTACGTGTCTAACCAAAACAAATATATTGATGGAAAACCATGCTGCTTTAAATCACTGCTGCTTTAAAAAAAATCCTATCACATTTCTTAGCCAAAAGCAGCATTTTGACAATTCTAGACTTTTTTTGTTTTGTTTTTAACTCCAAGTTTCCTCTTTTTCATGTGTCTGAACTTCCCCCATGTCTCCTCATTATGTTTGCTTGTAGCAGTTCTGACTTGTTAAAGTCTGTGCTTTATCACTATTGCAGAGTTATGGAAAGTGCTTGCCTTCTGGCTAGAAAACACTGCAGGTCTCATATATTTAATCAAACAGGGAACAGGCTGATACAGTAATAACTTGCCACCTACACTGTTCTGTTAATGACTGAGGATTCTCCATTTTGTGAATGTACAATTGTCATTGTACACACAGCTGACTTACAGTGGTATTAACTTATATGATGCACAACAGTCATGCAAAGTAGTTTGTCATGGTGTTAGAACAAGATGGCAAAGTAAGTCTGCTAGTGGGGTAAAGACTGACACATTTCCAGGATGACTGTTTAGCAAGGTGCTTTCTCCATATTACTCCAAACTGATTTTGGAATTGACTTTTTCTTTTTGGTTTTCATGCTGCCATCACTTTATCAGGATGTCTGTCTCCCAAGCGCATAACCTCTTAAGGTTTTGAAATGGCTTTGAGAATTGAAAATTGCAAGCCCATCTTAGCGGTACTCAACATTTTACAGAATTAGTTGCTGGATGCATAAAATGGACATCGATGTACCTTTAAAAATGCCGGATTTCAGGAATTTTTAAGAATTACATTCAGAAAATTAAGTCCACTGTCAAGAATAACATTTGGAAATACTTTGTGCTCCTAAAAGCAGACACAAAAATCACAAAATTATTTACAGAATATCAGCTAAACATTGTAATTTCTGCAAATTTATTCATCAGAACTACCCTTGACATGCTTGAGTGCATCAGTGGTTAAAATTGTTTGGAAATATGGGAAAACATCTGGGAGACAACTTCTAGATTCAGAGACACTTGTGGTGCCATGGGATTGCAAGTATTTTAAGGGAATATCTATTGAATCTTTCATGAGTATAATGTATGTGGGTGGGACAGAAGGCTTACCCTTTCCCCTTAGAGTACCACTGGATATCCAGTACTGTCATACTCAATACTTAATGAGGGTGAGAAATATAAAAAGCTGAATTGACTGAAACACTTCATTTAGTGGGAGCATTGCTCATGGTAATTTTCTTGGCTTCTGTGTTCACAGGAATAATAATCCCACACAGCTGATAGCATTTCCACAGGTAATTCTGGAAAAAAACCCCTCATACATTTGAGTGATATATTTTCTACAGACACCTGGGTAAGAGAGATTCAGCAAAGCAAACAAAGAAAGGGTAAAAGCGACCAAATATGAGGCTGAGAAAGTCTGTCCCCTTCCCTCTCAACTAACTGTTTTGCAAACTTCCAGAGCAAGGCTGCTCTTGTTTGGTGTTTCATGATAAAAAATTTTTAGCAACAGAAACACAGCAGCCAGCGCACAAGACTCAGTGACTGGCAGGGAACCACTGTTTACCTGGCAAGCTCAGTCTGGCGGAGGCAGTGGAAGTGAGCTCTGTAGGCAGTAGACGATGTACTTACATTCTGGAGCTGCTTTTATCTGAGAATGTCATTTTTGATAAATAGTGCCCATTGTATATTGGGAAAAATCGTGATAGTTGGGGAAATTGAAGGCAGTGAGCATTGGAGAGGAAAAAAAAAATATTGAAAAGAAACTTTAATTATGGTGGATTTGGTTTTTGAGATGGAAAATAGCAGCATTATCCATCAGATAGTTGACCATCCATCATTCCTGTTCATCCACCCTTGACACTGGAACATTTGAAATGCACGGTGAAAGTGCCAGAGACACAGCTACAAATATCCTTTGGAACATTTAGGAAATGAAAAGAGTGGGTTATATATCTTTAACTCACTGCTAAGAGCAGCTAAAACAAATAGCTTCTTATTAGATCCAGTTAGTATTGTACTTCTACTTTCAACTTGCCCAAACTTTGTGTCTTGAAGTAGAGCAGGACTTCCGCTTCAGGCAGAGAAATGCTACTTAAAGAAAGGTTTAGACCTTTACAGATTTTAGCTGCTATTCATTGACCCTGGATTTGAAAATGTGCCCAACACTTCTCAGTGATTTAGTGTTAATTTTTAAATTGTCACGCTTTAGCTTCATGTTGGTGGGAATTAAGATAGTTTCCAAATGGAGAATATAGTCCTAGTATTTCCTGTTTGATTATTTTTGTCCAAACCCAAGATGATTTGTAGTCATGAATACATGGGAATGAGACACTTTGCAGAAAATCACCTTAGTCAGTGGTGAATCTCCTCCCAGAATGATTTTAGTAGACATTAAGACATAAATTTTATGCACTGTGCTCTGATGAACTCAAGAAACATCTGTAGATACTACTGAGTATTATAAAGAGAGAACAGTGATTATCCTAGGAATATTAAGATTTGAATCACTAATCCGCCCATAGAGCATGTGGGAAGAAAAAGCCTTTTTCTTTCAAAATGCAGAATATCCTGAATCTGTAACTAAAGGTTTTATCAGACCATTTGAAATGAAGAACGCTTGGTAAAAATAGCTGAGTGGTAAGCCCAGTTTAAACATGGCTCTGGTGAATAATTAAAAACATTGCTCTGAACTGTAGCATTTTTAATAGTCGGAGCGCTGCTGCTATGGATATGCTGATAATTGCTGTTCTGTAAAACTGTCAGACAGGAGCAGAAGTAAAAAAGAAGGCTGAGTGGTACAAACAAACCACTTGGAAGTCACCTGGTTAATAACCTTGAAAAAGTTGTCAGAAACAAAATCGCAATTCAATTGTATTTAATGAGTAAAGAATGACTATGGGCATTAACTGTTCTTTGGATATAGAGAATGGAGTGATTTCTACACGGCGAAAATAAGTGAAATCATTCTGTAGTTTGAATTGATGCTATCCACAGTAAAACCTGAGCAGTATTAGCGCATCTTACTTTTGTCACCAGAGTGGTGCAAGCAGCACCCAAATGTTTGGATGTCAGTCCTGGGATTGTGACAAGGCATCGGCGTCCCAACTCTCAAGTCCAAAGTTGTTTTCTTGTGGTAAATGTACTGGCAAATACAGAGCTTTGGAGTTTTTCTCCAGATATACTATTACATTTCAGATTCCAAACCAGAAAGCAACTAGTGTTCATTAAATACCAGATATTAAAAAAATTAGGTTTCGTTTTATTGGCAGAGCAGTCTCACAGTTGCTGCTACTTCTTAACTCCAGCAAAGGTTAGAGCTTCATTTTGTTAAATAAAACAGGTGGGGAGAGATGAAACAGCTCATACGGGTCATGCTAGAGCTGGGATTTGAACTCAGGTCTTTACATGTCACTCTTTGATCTGTCCCGTTTTTGCAGTCTCAGATAAATAAACAAGAGTATGGGAAATTAGTACTACTGTTTGCTCATTTTCCAAGTTACAGTATTGTTCCTTCATCCCTCTGGAAAAAATCTGAGGGTCTTTTAGTACAAGCTCAGTCACACAACCACCATTAAAACATCCACATGAGAAAAAGTCTGCTTTCTTTTGTGTTGTTATTTTCTGCCGAGTAACTTGCTACTTTGCTTCCTTATGAGGGTCAGTGCATATTTAGAGGTTTTGATGCTACTGTTTCAGTTAAACGACCTCTGCACTTTGCTGCAAATCTCAAAGAGGTCAGGACTGGAGACAAGGTATTTTGTTTTAAGTGCTTCGCAGTAGTGGAAGGGCACGAAAAAACAAATGGGTTCATTGACAGCATTAGTGCCTTCACTTCAAGTACAAATTGCTTATAATCCATCTGTGCCTCTAGAGTCAAGGAACTATTTGTTCCAGAAGCAGTAGTTTAAGGACTTGATATTGGGAGGTACCTGAGTGGAAAGACAGAAGATAAAAATTTAATGGAAATGTAAATGTGACTGAAGTCTCACTGAACCTTCTTTTTATTTATTTATTTATTTATTTTCTTCCAGTGGTATTGGAAAAATGGCATAGCTTGACTTTATGGTACAGCTTTTCTGAAATCTGGACTTTTTTTTTCTGCACTGGAAAGGGCAAAAAAATACTATGTATCATTAAGCAGAAGGGCAAAATTCGACTCTGTTGCTCCAGTGTAAGTATGGAATAAGAACCCCTCCTGATGTGCTAAACCAGAATCAGTTCCTGTGGACACCCACTGAAATGACTGCAATATCACCAGATTAGGCAATCGGTTCCCATTGATACAATCGTGAAGTTTACCAGTGGTGCGTAGCAAAATGTCTGAATTAATGCCTATAAAAGCCATACAGTGACCTAATGCCAGTTAGGAAATGTTCTTGCTTTAATTGTTAACTCAAAATATATTTTTTTCCATACTTAGATGATAAATTTGTCTTTACAGATTTACAGGTTTGAGCTTCCTATTTTGTAGCTAACAATGGCCTTGTGGCCTTTATGTACCGTCGAGGGCTATAATAAAGAAAAAAATACAAGGAGCAGAAAAAAATAATCTTATATCCTTTCATGTTCAAGCAGCAAATCTACCTTCTGTCAAAACCTGTGAGGCTTCCCTTCATAGGGGCGAAGCTCTGATCATTTCCAATCATGTCAATGGGAATTTGGCTCAGTTATCTTTTAGCACAAATTAACAAATTCGTAGTTTAACATTCACTTCTAATATGTTTCTGTTGGATCAGGTTAGACTCATTAGAAGGTAATCAGGTTTGTTGCTCTTCTTTTTAATCACTGGTACTATATTTATTTTTTTTTTCCTTTCTTTATGCTCCTGTCTTAGAGCAACATGAATTTTCACCATGTTCTAATTTTTGATGGTTCATCTCAAGAGTACCCTGAGGAAAATATTGACCAAACTGTAGGCATAATAGATAATTTAATGAACATGAAGCTGATGATTAAAACCTCATGGCTTCTTATAAGAAATGTTATAGAAGTAATTTTGGGAAGTACAGTTAGTGCTCCTGGATCCCTTGAGAACAGGGAGAAGAAGCAATCAAAGAGAGAGTTTGAGAACCCTGTGAGGTATTTGGTAGAGAACTGAGGACTGGCTGAGGAGGAAAGTCTGAAAAGAGAGTAGCTGAGAGTCAGGTGGATAAAGTCACACAGATAAAGAGCCCAAAGCTGACGAGGGGATCGACAGCAACCAAAAGCGCCCAGTGAAGGTGTGTTTGGATGCAGCTTACCACCAAGTCCCTTTCCTGTCCAAGTGAGAGAGCTGAGAGTCACAGTGCTGATTTTTCTATAGTAATCGCAAAGACTCTTGGTTACAACCACTGTGCTTCCTTCCAGCTCTGAGAAGGGCTCCAGCCTCACTAGAAATATGTGATTATTGACTGATCATACTGGTTGGGGGTCCTGCATTTCTCCTCATTCATCTTATGATGCACAGAGCGATGGGTTACTGGAAAACAGATCTTATTTTTTCTTGCATTAAGTCTTTTTGATGGGTCATTGGGCAAAAATGATCAAAAATTGACATCAGAAGTCTAATGTATTATTCTGGGAGGACAGAAATTTTCTAGCTTGTTTCTCACAGTGAGCTGAGGCGTGGGTAGCCCAGCAGAGTACAATACTGGTGGGCCTTTACACCAGCATGGGACCTTGCATAGACCCTATTGAGTGGGAGGGAACTTGAATGAAAACATTCTCCTACAGTCCCTTCAAGTTACATGCCTGAGGACTGTTTCTCATCTGTACTCTAGATAAATGGTTCTTCACCTGTTCTACTACTTAATGCATTTAAGGACTGTGTATCCCTGATCCTTTACTTGTGTTGAACAGACTAGTGAGCAGCTCATCACCAGTAACACCTGACAGATGTCTGAACTTTGTTGGTGCAGTAAACCCAGAAACATGCATAATGGACTGCCCCCTCTCAATTGCAGCTATGAGATACTCTACAAAAGGACCAGCCGCCAGTCTGCCAGAGAAGAAAAGCTGTAGGTTGGAGCTACCACAATTAATTCCCTGGCTAGCCTATAACTAGATCCCAGATGTACTGCAAGAAAAAACAGACTAGAATGCTACCAGAAGAGTGGGTTATTGGGAAGGAAGCCAGGTTGTTCATAGCCAGGGACAGGAAAGTCTGTTTTCTGTGCTTTACAGACCTATATATCACAGTATAAGAAAAAAGGAAGGAAGACTCATTTGACCGGCTGGCAAAACAGAAAATCTCCCAGTGAGGAAGCAAACCTGATTTTTTAATGACATAAAGTGCTACTTTGATCAAGTTTAAAAAAACCCCCAATTTTATTTTTAAAGTTAACTTTCAGAATTACCTTGTACAAAAGCAAAGGCAAAAATGCCAATGCTCATTTTTTCCCTTTCTGGTTCATCATTAAGATAAGGGCAGTTTCTGTAAGCATCGAAATGAGGGGATCACTGCCAATATTCAGCAAGGGGGCAGGCTTGAATCAAAACTTAAGTCCTAAAATCTGAAAATATGGAAGAATTTTACTTCAAAATCTAGCCATTTAGTTTGGATTAACAGCTGATTAAACCAATAATTAAACAAGTCGTTGGCATGCTGTGCCAGAGAAACAGATTATATTAAAGCCACTATAAAAAATTGTAAGAAAAGATGTCTGAATCTCACGGTATGTAACCTTAACTTTCAGAATGTTAGCACAGCTTTTATTGCACAGACAGACATTTTCATTTTTAAAATGGTCACAGCTGAAAGGTTAAAAGCTGGGGAAAGCTTTTCTACAACTCTAAGAAAACACCTGTTGCCACATTATAGAATTTAGTGCATTGCTGAAAAAGAGTTGACATTTCTGGGAAATAGAAGCCTGCTCAAATTGAGGAGGGGACAAAATCATCTGAATAGACTGAAATTTTGTGTGGCTTTCCTCAGTGGTGTTCCCCTGTAGCAAGAGGAGAGGAAAAAACATTTCCTTGGATGTACATCACTGTCAGAAGGTATCCTTAGCAGAGACTATTCCTTCTGTGGGTGCCTTGTTACTATTTACATCCCATATGGAGGAATAAGATGACACGACCTTGGATTTAGGGAAGCTGGATTAACCACTGACTGATTTACTTGATTTAAGTAAGGAGCTAATTTGGTCAAGCATTAGAAAACACTTGGATAAACCTGCAAAGACTCAAAAGAAAAACTTGTGATAGAAATCTGTCCTTGTGACTATGATGGAAGTATTACTTACAGTGGTGACCATTCACTTTGGTATTTGTTTACAGTGCTGTGGCATGTCTTGTCCATGTTTAGAACAGGATCAGTACCTTAGCACTACAGCACTCAAAAATGAATGAGTCAAGTCCTTAAAGGATGAAAAGTCAGACAAGCTATGATTTGAGCCAAAATAATGATGACCAAAGCCTAATTTCCACCCCCAGTATTTACACACATGGTTTCTGTGCAAAAGAGGTGGGAGCTGAGATCTGGTGTGAACCAAACAGGCTGCAAATTCTGTTTAATTTCAGCTGAGCCACTGAGGGTAGGGTGGAGTAATCTATGGGTTGAGAGTTGTTATCCTGGAAGGACACAGTAGGTGTTTTTTTCTTTAAACTTGTGTTTTGTGCTCAGATGCTGGATCATTCAAGTCATTTGAGCATCTGTGTGCCCCTCTGACCTGGATGAGGCAGATGTTTGGGGATTGCTGTAATAGTATACCTGTTCTTAGTGGAAATGTTTCCTTTGATTTGTGGCGCAGTAAATAGCTTATCAATCCCTGGCACAGAATTGTTATCTTTATCTCTTTGTGGATGTATGTCACCTCTAAGCCTTATGGATATTTCAAATCAATGAGTACTAACATAGTTTGACAAAATAAACTGAATATCATAATAAAAAATGATTGCTACTAGCCAGGGTATTATAGCATTAGTCACCTTCTACTTTCTGATGTTTCAATGCCACTCTCAATGATAGATAATGAGGAATGGCAGAAAACAACACATTGCTGCCAACAGAGTTCAGTGGTTATCTGATCCCAATATTAACAACTGTGCTTAGACTGTTAATATCAGTATTTGTCCACAGCTTCATGGTGGTAAGTCAGCCAAAGCATTAACCCTTCTTTTTTGTTATAGTGACAAATGCAGCTTCTCAAATCCTCCTGTGGAACATGGAGTTGTCGAAGATGAACACTGTACCCAAGAACTGCATGCTCTACTCTTTACAATAGTTTTCTTCTTTTCAGCAATAGTGTGTTATAGGAGACTGAAGCTGAAATTTCTCTGGATTTGCGCTTCACAACTGATTATAAGTTCTGTTTGAAGGGTCATATATGAGCTTTCTTGTGTGTTGATTTCTTAGAGTCTAATTTAAAATGCTACCTAATGAGTTTTTTTTTTTTCCATCTGGACATTTCTCAGTGTCTGTTGTGTATCTAGTTACCTGTTTTCATAAACATGCAAGAGCATTGATATGGCTCTGCTGATCTCAAATGTACTTGAAAAGTATTGTGGGGAAATGGCCAGGCAAAAACCCAACAGATGTCTATAGTTCTTGGAAACCAAGCATAAAAGCCTGCATCCTTGTAAGGCTCCCCTCTGTGTCTCTCTAGCTTCCGTATCTTCTCTTTTACAGGGAATATTGCAGATGTTTATCCAAGGGGTTTTTTTTGTTGTTGTTTTTGTTAGGTTTTTTTAGGAAAAGAGTTACAGGAATTTTGCTGCTCAGTAATCCTGGGTAATTATAACTCGGGATGAATGTGTACATGTGGTTAAGAGTGTAGCCAAGATAAAGTATGAAGGCCGGGTTTCAGGATGTATATTCGGATAGGGAATAGTCATGGCAGCAGCAAGCCAGAAAGTTTCCTTTCTGGGCTATCTGCAGAGAGAGTACAGCCCACCAAACACACAAGCAGCACCTTCCGAGCACCTACTGCAAGACTACGTATGCTCCAGTTCTTGAAAGGTGCTGCATATTTGGAATGCCAAAACAATAATGAAACTGTAACTTTATTATCCTACTGTCTCAGCAGTTATGTAACTACTTACCAGGCAGTCATATACTTAGGGACCAAGTAGACAACCTGATTTGGGACAAAATTATTAAAGTTAAAGCCTAAACTTTTACATTTGTTTACCTAATGGTCTCCAGTGCCTTGGTGGCACTGTATCTCCAGTAAACAGGTGATTAATCAGGATTTGGCAGAAGGTTGAATAGTCTTTATTTCCTCCTGTGTTTCTTGTTTGGGGACTGTTACGTATGTCCTGTTATCAGCAGATAAGCTATGTTTTCTGTGTTAGTCAGAGAGAAGCACTCTGACCTGTCTTATTGGGTAGTTTCGAAGTGTAAGATTTTTTTTCTTTTTGCTTTTCTGGCAGTCTTGAGATACAACATAGACTTTGATTCTCCTCCTTAAAAGAACCAAAGTTTTTATATTCTCACAAGTGAGATACATGCAGATTCTTAGCACTGTGATGGTAACTTCTGTCTGTTTTGTGATTTTACTGTGTCTATTGGGATGTTTTATCTTATATCCAGATGTGCTTCTGTTTCAGAGTTGGTTATCTGTGATACAGTAACATCTAGCTTGTCATGTCTCTTTCATTGATAGTCATTTGGGGAGCATCTTCTGTGTTACACTTTTGGAAGTGCATGCTGCATAAGTTTGTAAGAAGCCTTCTGCCCAGCAGTCAGTACACCTTTCTTCCAAAGTTTAATTAAAGTATTTGATCTTCTGTGTATAATGTTTTGCTTCCCCAGAAAAGTTTCAGACTCTACGAGGGTGAATTGTGATCCATTATTGGATACTAATTCTTCTGGGCTCCACTCTGTGAGAAACTGCGGACAGGAAAGTAATTACAGTGTCAGGTGCCACTTGTGACGTAAATGCTGTTTCTGGCCATTTATTGAAGCCATCTCTCAGGATGATGGCAAAGCAGGCGTCTATGGTGCATGAACAAATAGGTCTTTGATATCAGTAGCAAACCTTCCTCACAATGAATCACGTAAAGAGACAGGCTGCAATGGTGACACATAAGTCTCTGCTGACCAGCCAGGAGACTGACAATACATGTTCAGTCATTGTTCTTTTGTTCTGACAATCCGTTGACATGAATCGCAATGCAGATGTATAAATTATTGCAGTATATTTGTAAATTTTTCAGATTAATAAATCTCTGACCAACTTGCATCACATCTTTCTGGTGGGGAAGGGTTACACTGTAGTTGAAACAGTAGATAGAGCTGGAGAATGGGGTTTGGAGTTAGCAGATCTTGTGGGCAAGATGCCACGTTGTTTTTCTTAGACTGAACATATTAAGCAAGGAATACTTAACAGCTCTTTTGTAGATGCTGAGGAATATATTTGTCATTTGTGCAACTGTGACTGTATCTCTGGCTACACAGTGAAGGAAAAGCATGTGACAAGCACTGAGTAGTCACATTGCTAGTTCTTGGTCTGTACTCTATATTGTACTTACACAGATGAAGTCTGCACTACTGGATGACTTGCATTTGTGCCAGTTTCAATCCTTGTTTAGCACTAAGCTGTAAATTTGTAACCCTAAGTACACAGAAGCATATGCTTGTGTTCTAAAATGCAATGCTTTCCCCAGTTTCTTCAAATGGTCTGGGCGCAAATGCAATGGTCTTTTCAGCAGTGTGCTGTAGGTTTTTTGCAAGTATGAGTCCACGTTCATAATGGAGTGGCAATCATAATAGTGCATAACACAGGGCTGAAAAATATAAATACCTTGCTGTTTGCAAATCAGTGTTTCACTGCTTCAAATCTTTGCAGTTCCACAAAATTTTGCTCTGAACAAGTGTGCAGCAGATGCACAGTTAACGAGAAGCATATCATGTTGTACAAATTAAGCCAGAACATATTTGTGATCATGGTGGTGTTGAAACTTTTGTAATCAATCATGTTTGTTTGTTCTGAGTTTTCGCTCCCACTGGAGACATTATGCACCAAAACAAGACAATTCTGCCAGCATGAAGTGGCGACTGGCAAAGTTTGGTTTCCACCTCACTCTGCCAAGGTGCTGTAATACAGCTTGCAGGCAAAGCTAAGGCTGTACTACAGGGCTTAAGAAACCTTTCCCAATAAAATGTCATTATTTTCATATGAGGCTTTAGACTGATTGTTGAGAAACATGGCTGTGGTTCTTTAAAAAGCTTTGGGCATGGAAGGAAGTCTGTGGCATGCCCATTTAAAGTGGAGAAATCCATCAAATTAACTAAATGTGTAGTTCTGGCAACCCTTGCACAACATTATGTAGCAATATACAATCTACTGGGGTAAATGACATCTTTGTGTGTTTTGCAAATATGACATCTGATTTTTTTATGGAAATATATGAAGCACAGTTGTTTGGCTTTGCTTGACTTCCTTGAATACATGAAAACATGAAAAATAGTTGTCTTTTCACTTTATTGGTGAGACACATTCTGCAACTTCAGTTTCGTCAGTAATGACATTCTGGATTATTTTTAAGGGGTCGTGATGCAAATGGTGGGTTGCAATACAAATGTTGAGTTGTGACTTTTCTATTGTATGAATAACATAGAAGATTGGATTTTGTTTCTGTGAACAAACCCTTTACATAGCAGTGTTTTTTCACTACTGTCTATTATAGTTATTGACATTACAATCTGCTACAATAGTGTACAGTACTGCTGAAACATTCCAGACAAGTAGGTATTTGCATGTTTCCCATAACAAAAAGGTGCTTGTGTTGCATGTACATGCACTGTATTGTGCATAGCATCCCTTTATGCACAATATGGCATTCAGCAAGTGTATGATATAGGTCAAAAATCATGTGCGTGTACAGTAAACCAAGCATAGAAATTGGTTCCCCAGATCACTCACTGCATATAATGGAGGGTCAGCAAGTGACAAACCTCTAAAGCATTGCAAGTAAGTGAATTCAGGTAATAGAGAGACTGCAGAGCCAGTATCTGACATTAATTAATCACCTGTGTCTGTCCTCCTGACGTAGCAGAAATATTAGTAAGTTACTAAGACAATGTACATTGGAATATTAATGTAAAAAGTTAAGAGGCATGCCTGGAACAGAAATTTTATTTATCCATTTTTACAGGAAGCACACAAGATACTCTAGCAAAATGTTCGATTTTTCTGAAGTGTTTATACCCAAATTTCTTTGCATGATATCCAGGGTCATATGCTATGTGTTGCACAGACCAGAGCAGTAAACTGGTTCTCCTTGTGGGTGTTGCAGTTTGCAGAACCTATGGTTTGATTTTTGCAGTGTAGGAGTTTTCCATAGACTGAGCTTTACACCCTGCCTTCTGTCTGCCTGCCTAGCTTGAATGATGCCTCATATTCCATAACTTATCACTCTTCCTTCTGCTATTGCTGAATCAATCCGACTAGCAATGATTTTAGTCTTCTGTGACTAAACAATTTTCAACAAAAATTGTGATTTGAAGATAAATTTTGAAGCTTTTCATCTTCCATGCTTCCAAGCTTGTAAGTGATGGTGATATTGGCAAAACAATAGTCTTGTTTTGCCAATTTATTCACCTTCTCCTTATGCGGATGTAATTTATAGTGCCTAGCTATAATATTTACCCTGCAAGTGAAGTGTCCTTAAATGTACATGTACGTATCATGTACAGGAATGCATATGTACATATCATCAGCAAGAGAAAAAGTACGCACCATATACTGAGCTTTGGCTTCAAAACAGGTGAAGCAGAGCATGTTTTATTTCCTCAGAAAGATGATTGTCATTGAATTTAATTACATAGCTTTGCACAGATTCCATCTCAAACAGTAGAAGGAAATTGCAGGTTCTCTGGATTTGCAGAAATGACCCAGACAAGTGCACAGGCAGAGCAAACCAGGTAATCCTGAGCGTTACACAGAAAGATGGTCTACACAGCTCTCCATTTCTGCCTCCCTTCTCACATCTGAGCAGTGTCACTGCTTCATCAGGTCTGAAGTATCCCAGAATAATTGAGATTACCTCGAGTACTGTTCTGAGATTCCTCCTTCCTGCTTCAAGGCAAAGACAAACTGAAAACTCGCTGTTGGAAATAAAGTATGCTGACAACAGTTTACTCTGATCTCTAAAATCAAAGTGAGTGGGAGAGAAGATGCCAATGCAAAGAAATATGTTCGTATTAAAATAAATAGGGATTTCTACTTGATTAATAGGCTTTTAGTTTGGAAAAAGATTGCTGCTTCCTAAGTTAGTTTGTCAAAGACAGTCAACAACCTGCATCTAAAATGCCTCACAAATGAGCTAGTAGATCCATTTCAATTTTGTGAGCAACTTTTCATTGCATGAAGATGATGGATACCTTCATCTTACAGAGCACATACAACAAGATATTCTTATGGATGTCTTGGTTGAACACTGTTTCTTATAATCAATGTTAATTTACTAAGATTGGAAGACAAAAACCACTATAGAGCTTTTATGAAGAAAAATAAACTTGCTAGGCTGCAGAACTATATCAATCACAATTGTTTATTCTTTTACTGTGTAGAAAACAAAAAATGAAAGCCCAGCAGAATTTCTTGGATCACATTCCTTTGTTAAAATATGTTGATGTTGACATTAAATTCTTTTGAAAGCTTACCACTTACCCTCCCTGCACCCAAAAATGTGTTTAACATTTGGGATTGCTGACTTGCATTTTCCAGTAGCACTGTTGAACTTTCTGATTTTTATTTGTGCTCTGAAGCAGCAGTTCAAAGAAGTCAAATAGCCATGTTTACAGCTATGCACGCACCACAGACTTAACTATTTACCCCTCTTATCTGTGGGATTCCGATCTCTTCCAAAATGTGAGACATTCACAAAGAGAGTTTTCTGGCAAATAGTATAATTTCTGATACAATAAGTCTAACTGACTGGATTCCAATTACAAAAAAAAAAAAAAAAAAAAAAAATTTCTCAGTTTCACAGCAAATTCTCACTTTCAACATGCCACAGTGGTGTTGAAAGACAGTACAACTGTAGGACTTAAAGCTAAGGTCTATTTTGTGTGAAGAACATAGTGTAAAGAATTGTGTAGAAAAAAATACTACATTCATAGGGTATACAGAAGCTTACTGTAAAATTATCACCATTCAGTAAAAATTTAGGGGTAGAATCCTGATTCTTTTAAAGTTGATGACAAAACTGTCATAGTTCAAACTAAGACAATGATTTCAGGTGTTAAAATGCCAATAAAGCAGAAACGATTCAGAAAGGGTAGTTAATGGTCTTTTCTTTTAAAGTACATATTATTATTAATGCGAAGTCCAGTTCACACTTAGTTCATCATTGTTTATTTTCAAATTTGGGCCTCATGGCAATACAGTATGCAGGGGTTATTGTTCATTGCCTCATAACCTAGGAATGAACCTTCCCGCCTCCTCCTTCTCTCCAGGAGTGCATTGCCTAAGGAATAATCACATTAAAATCAGTAGGATTTCTCACTGACTGAGGTAGCACTCAGCATGAACAGTATTGGCAGAGCTGAACTCTAAATTAAATTGACAGCCTCATTCTTCTGCCCATTTCCTTTCCCAGTGTTCTTCCACTGACACACGAATAGTATCAAACCTGTGTCACTGCTACAAATTCTAGTTCTGATACTGCTGGAAGGATGATGAAATGTTTTTAAAACCCACAGTCTTTTTCCCATTCCTTTAGAAGCAATAATTAAACAAAGAGATTTGCATATAGGAAAAAATGTATTGCAGCATTGTAAAACAATGAAAATAAGAAATCTATGACTAGAATTTATCTATTGGAATATCAGTTATTTCAATATTCTGTGTTTTGTTCATCCTTGCTAGTCCCATTCCTTCTAGTGTGATAATACGTGCACTTTCCTGCACAGCGGAACTGACAAACCATGTGAAATTTCTATTCAGTTTCAAAGTAATTTTGGTTGTGAGCATGTGTTGATTGTTGCCTTGGACAGGAAGATGACTTAGGAAGAAAAAGGTTTGATGCTGAAAACACTCCCTATGGGGCTGCGTAATTCTCTTGTGCTAGACAGTAACTGAACGTGCTAGCAGAACTGAGTGCTATTGTATGAATGTCATGTACTTACTGTATTTCTAATTCTCAAATTGCTAAACAACAAGTGAGAAAATTCACCTGTTCCAGTAATAGTGAGGAAGGCTCTATATTGCCCAAATTTAATGGGTAAACACTGTCCATTTGGATTTGTCCCTCACTATGCCAGTGGTAACTGTATCTGATGGGAAGTGTTTGTGGGACTGAGCTCTTAAGTGTACCTACCCTGTATTACTGTACTTAAAGTATCATAAAGAAATGGAAACTGAAATGCTGCTGCCCATATCTTGGGTAGTGCTACTGGGACAGAATTAGTGGAAATTTGCAGATATGTGCATTGCTGAATTAGATGGAAACCGTAATACTTTTGATTGGACCACAAAGAGGGTTAGAGCATCTATGCTATGAAGGCTGACAGAGTTGGGGTTGTTCAGCCTGGAGAAGAGAAGACTCTGGAAAGACTTTATAGCAGCCTTCCACTGTCTGAAGGGGGCCTATAGGAAAGCTGGAGAGGGACTTTTTACAAGGGCATGTAGCGATAGGATGAGGGGTAATGGCTTCAAACTGGAAGAGGGGAGGTTTAGATAGAACTCGTGAAGAAATTTTTCACTCGGAGGGTGGTGAGATACAGGAACAGGTTGCCCAGAGAAGTTGTGGATGCTCCATCCCTGGAAGTGTTCAATGCCAAGTTGGATGGGGCTTTGAGCAATCTAGTCTAGTAGGAAGTGTCCTTGCCCATGGCAGGGGGGTTGGAATTAGGTGATCTTTAAAGTCCCTTCCAACCTAAACCATTCTATGATTCTATGATCTGACTGAAATCTGTTGTCACAAAGTTTAAACCTGACAGTTCCAAACATGCTGTAAGAGCTGTCAAGATGTACTTCTGAAGGGTAGGGATGGGTCAGCTTTGCTCCAGTTCCTGTGTGTTTGGGGATCCTGAGCAGGAGCCAAACAAAACACTAATTAACACTTGTTATTGCCAACATCAAAATAAACACCTTGAGAAAGCAAAGTCTGTTAGCACTTTGTTATCTTTTGAAAAATCGACCTCCTTTTTGTAGCTGGACAGAATGATCCATGTTGAAGAAACCTGAAAAGCAGCTTCGGAGACCATGTAATTTCTTTTTAGTCAAATATTTTACATATTCCTATAAACCATATATGGTGATTTGTTTCATATTGCATTGGAAGGGGTTATTCTGTTGATTAAACATCGACTCATTTATATTATTTCTGCAATAACAGCTTTATCATGATTACATTATTACTATTACAATTTAACCTCATGTAAAAAAAAACCCTCATAACTCTATACATTTTCCTACCTAATAAATCTGATCATCATGGCTTTATAGTCTCTACCTCAGTTAATACAAAGTCAGTTCCTATTTCCCAGTTAATACAGACTGGGATAATGCTTTCTGAGCCAAAAGCAAACTGCCCCATGGACCCTCCTGCCTGTAATTCATTTTTCAATGCCAAGCGGCAAAAATCCTAATTAAGTGGGTCATCTAGCATTCAGATTTTTCTGCCTGTGGTGTATATACAGAGCTTTAATGAAGTCACCACTTCCTACCATGAAGAGTCTGGCCCTGCTGCAATACCTGAAAAGGGGCAGTTCTTGTTGAGAAATGGATGAGGGGCTGAAGACAGAACAGGAGAGTGCAATGTACTGAATGGGATGGTGTGGCCAGGCTGCTGTCTGAGTGACCCATGATTAATGACTCTCTTGTTAGGCTCTGGATCTTCACGGTGCCATCTGATCATCATGCAGCCATCTGATCTCGGTGAGATTGATTTTCTTTTCATAAATAAGCCTTATCAGATAAGAAAACTCTCATCCTGCAGAAATGCAATGCTTTGGAATATGAGGACTAAAAAAACTTCTGTCAGAACTGCTCCTTGAGACCTGCACAGAGTTTGTGGTGAAGAACTTGAGCCTCCCTTCATCCTGGCTTTTAAGAAGATTGCTAGTTAACTAGCTGCATACCTACCCAACAACTTCAAGCCTGAATAACTCACATTTGGAGGGACCATTCCTACTGCCATTTAAATCTATAAGGCTTTTTGCAGTGGCTTCATTGAAAGCACAGCCTGGCTTTCTCTTTCTCTAAATTATCAAATCAACAAGCAAAAGGTATAATAGTCACATACTAATTGACAGCAATATTTTACCAAAAAGCTGTGAGATGTAAATGAGTGGGTCCTAAAAAAAAAAAAAAAAAGCAGCATGGTAACTGCTAAATGTAGCTAATCTGAAAATGTGTCTGAAAGAAATTAAAACAATTACCAAATAACAGTTTCTTTTAGAAGCTCATTAACTAATGTTAAATTAATTTGGAACTCCTTAATAAAACAAGGTAGGCAAGTCATGTAGTTAGTAAGGTTTCATTCTGGTCTTATTTACATCTTTGAAAATAACAGTGCTTGCTCTGCTGAAACCAATCAAATGATAATAGCCAAATCAGGATCATCCCCTTTGTATGTAAAAGCCTCCTCTAACAGCAACTGAGCGTCAAGGGAATTACTTCTGTTGACTGAATGAATGGTGAATTTGTCCAGGGGTCAGTGATCTTAGTCAATATGACTATACAGTTACGGCTTTTGTTTGCATGCAATCTGTTTTGCAGCACAGCATTCACAGGTATGTAGGGAATTGTCAGACTTCTGCTGGTGGAAAGACAATATTGAGTCCCATAAATTCCAAACAGAGAGGGACAATGCTGGGCACGTGCAGCTCGTGAGAGCAAATTTGCCTTACTGAGTATTACAGGGTCAGAGACTGGAAAAGAAAATTTGCTAAGCCGCAATTAATTCCACAGCTAGGAAGCAGCAAGGATGCTGTAATTTAATTTGTATAAAGTGCCACAAGAAGGTGATGGAGTTAACCCTCCCTTATGTCACCTGAGTATCTAATCTGGAAGATTTACAGTTAATCTGATATTGACTGTCACAGAACTGATGAAATATTGACAATTTAGAATTATCTGACAGATGATGCCCCCATTAAACCATTTCTAATGTTTGTTTTATATACTGCTATGCAAGGATTTACCCTTAAGAGAAAATATTCTGATGAGAGCACAAACTATGCAAGTTGAAAAGTAAATGAAATTATAAGAATTGGTTAGATCTATTTTTTTACTGCCTCTTCATTACCACCTTACCGTTCTACACCACTTCAGATGTACAGTATCTCCAAGGAATTTTTACCTTGCTTTGAAGAACAATATTGTACTAGCAAAAAATGGGAAATACCAGGAAATCAACTGCCTCAATGTTTAATTTTAAACACAGATGATGTAGATTTTGTTTATCAAGGTCATTGAGAAAAACACCAACCAAACATAGCTATTCTTGAATAAGTCACTGGTGTTAGAAAATGTGGTTGGTAGAACTCAAGGTCTCAGAGAGGTAAGAAATATATCCATTTTCTAAGGAGCAACTTTATCTGAGCCAAACTTATGATATTCTGCCAGTGAGCATTTTCTTGCTCAGGTCCACTGCTTCCAAAGTTTCTCTGCACTCTCTGTGCTGGCCCTCTGTGATGGCAGACTCCAAAGCACACTCTATTACAGGCTTGCTCTTGTTTAGCATATTTTTTACGTAGTGGATCCGTTAAACCTAAGGATAGAAGCAATCTGCAGAATGCTTATTGACAGAGGTAATCCAGAAAGATTATGTTACTCCTCCTGCCGGCTGCTTTTACTTGTTGACCCAGACTATGATCTTTGATGAGGGTAGTGCGTGGCGTTCAGAGAGACAATCTGTATCTGCTGCTCGACATCAGCTGCAGGGTAGTTGAAGGCTGTGAATTTGTAATGTTCCCCAGTTTTTGTCTCGTCACAGAGAGATCCTGTACCCTCGCAGGAAGTCTTTCTATAGTAATCATCCGTCTTCTACTCTCCCCATTCTTACTTCATTTTACTCCGTCCTTGAACAGAACTAAACCAATAAATAAAGCTGAAGTTTATTAACACATGTATCTGTGCCATCCTACCATTTCTCAGCTATGATTTTACAATGCAATACTGTAAAAGGTCTTATACTGTTGAGACCTTATTATGCTTCAAAATCAACTTTAGAAATCTCCGTACTATAAAATACAATCAAAAACAGTTAAAGCTGAACTACAGTAAAAATCAAAGCAAAATATTTATTCAACAGTCTCTAAATAAAAATAGTGGAGCTCTGTTTTTTTTTAATTTATTGAGTCAATTTAACTTCCTTTTAAGCTTGCAAGATCCAGTCACTTTTTCTTTGTATCTTGTAATGAAACTTATTCAAACACAGCCATATACGTTGCCCTTTTATGTTCCACTAAAACCAAACAATAAATCTAAGGTGGAAATTTAACTATCTACATGTATAATATTATCACAACGTGCTGGTACTACTGGAGA
Source organism: Chionis minor (assembly GCA_013398295.1). Taxonomy (NCBI): domain Eukaryota; kingdom Metazoa; phylum Chordata; class Aves; order Charadriiformes; family Chionidae; genus Chionis; species Chionis minor. The sequence continues at coordinate 1,500,360 of VZSF01005194.1, read as the reverse complement.
AATGAAAGAATAATAGTGATAGGTCTCATTAATAATTGATTTATAAGAAGCTATAGTCTTATAACCATGAAGTTGTAATAGGAACAAGAAGTATGTTGGTGGTCGATTAATATTAAAGTTAAAAATTATTCCTTATTCATGTCTTCAAGTTTTATGACAAGACATATCATGCATTTAATCTAATCCAAAAATTGCAACAAACCCATACATTTTTAAAAACTGAGTCTGAGTATCTGACAGGAAAAAATCTGTTCCTGCAGTTTAAAAATGGGTGTAATGATTTACATGGAATTGTCTGCAGGATTTTGTTATTACAGTGTTAATTTCTTATTAAAAACAAAAGAAAAAAGATGAGCCTGTTTTGGCATTAGAACAATTCTGTATGACCAGAAGCACCTGGTGCAGCTAAAGTATGATGCACTAGTCTATTACTTCTCACTCAGTGGTGGTGTAATGAAAGGCACTTTTGGTATGTGGTGCTGTGCATCTTCCACAGTAATACAGTATTTTGTTGTTTAGTGTAGTTTGAACATTCCAAGAAACAATTCTCTACCATCCAGCATTGCTTGACCTTGTCCAGTGAAATTTGTTCCCAAACACTTATAAGGATTACTTGATTTCAGGATTGGTATGGACATGCACCAGTATAACATTGTTCTAACTATATCTGCAAGATTTTCTGTGCTTGTGATGCCTATATTGTGATAGAACTAAAAAAAAAAAATAAAAATAAAGACTTACAGTGAGTTAAATAGCTTTTTCTGTGAAGAGAAACAGAGGCTGTAATTTTGAATTAACATATATTTAGAGGGCGCAACATGTGAAATAGTGAATTGTAACTATGTTTATTCACTGAAGTGTTGTTTCCAAGGTCACAGCTTGTTTTTAATGAGACACCTGCAAGAAAGATGTGTCATCTTTCTTTTTTTCTCTTCTGTAAAGATGAGAGAGAAGTTTTAATTTTCCAAATGAATGCATTTCAAAATATATACAACACAAGTGAATAATATATTTTGCTTCTTTTTAATCATCTAAAACTAAGACTGACTGATGTACAACTTAAGTGTTTGGAAGAAAAATTCCTTGTTTAATGTGGAGTAATATATTACACTACAATGAGGTTATTTTTCTTCCAATATATTTATAGAACAGAAAAAAAGCCCCTAGCTATCCTCCATTTCAGGCTTTTTTAATGTTAATGTAAAAGATATGTATGACATTACTCTTGCAATGTGATAAAGAGGAGTTATTAAAATGAAATTAGAAATGCTGATGAGCAGTATTTGGATAAAATGAGAAACTCTTCTAATGGATTTTTTTGGTAAAATTTTAATGAGTTAAACAGTTTGTAAAGAGCTAGTTCTTTTATAAAAGTCAAAAGTTGAAATAAGTCAGAATTACCTTCATGTGCTTGCTTTTAAATACAGAACAATGGAATGCATACATATTGTATTTGATATGTTTAAAGAAGTAACGTTATCGACAGAGAATGTGATTTCATGTCATTAAAAAGCTAAAAGGGAAATTGCCTAACCTATGATTTTAAACGTGGATACAATGGTACTGTGATGCTGTGGAGACTCAAACTCATTCCAGAAAAGCAAAGCAATGAATGAATGCCTTGACCAAGAAATGAGTACGTTACTGAAAGATTAAGAAATGAACTTTAAATATAGGTCAACAATTATAAAATGTAATGCAGTTTCATTGACAAAAATGGTTAATTTTTTCCCAATATTCTCTAGCAATTTATAGATTTTTTTGTATTAAAAAGACTTTACCAAAGTCTTGTTGTATTTGCAAATACAATACTTTAGTAATATTAAGAAACAAAGGATTGATAGATGCCTCTCAGAACTTCTTTCAGCAGCCAGATCATCTACAGTCTTACTAGAATGGCAAACTGATCTACCATTATAGCCTGCTATAAGTGTCCATCTGTTAGTGGAGGAGAGGAGTCACTACTCAGCCTCCAGAAAGAAAATCAGCTGCACAGTATCTCCTTATTGCCACAGGTAATAAGAAGTATCTTAAAACTTAGGGTGCTTGAACTGCTGAAGAAGTGTTAAGATACTGCCTGAAAAATGTCTCAGATTCAAACTTGGACAGAACATGAGCAAGAGATGGGTGGCCCATCCTCACTGGTAAATCAGTATCTGTAGGTGAAGGTGGTGAGCAAATTGGTAAGTTCTCCCAGCATGATCTCCAGTTTCAGAAAGTTTCCATAAACTTGGGAAGAATATTGATGGTCTATTGATCCTTAAGAAAGGAATTGTATTGGCCATTTACGAAGAGATGCATACAAAGAAAGTTCTGTAATGAGCAGGAAATACACTCATGGTGTCTCTGTGCTTACGTTGATCATCTCAACGGACAGGGAAGGTTGATACAAATGGAAGTGTGTAGCACTTGGCATATCAAGAACTGTGCCATCATCATGACTTCATTGGGAAGCAAAGATGTGCAGCATCTCTGCAAGTCAATCTGTTTGTAAGAAGTACCTGGACAAGGACTAAACTAACTACAAGCAACTGTACTGTCTTTACAGATCATGTACAGTGTACATGTAACTGGCCATTCATTTTTTCACCGTGAGCCTTAATGTCTTAATTTACATTTTATAAACATTAAATTGATGATGTGTTGAAATTTTTGTAGGTTAAATACACCTAACTATATTCTTCCAGCAGCTGCTACTTAATGGCATATTCTGACAGGTACCTCAATATCAATTTCAGATTTGTACCTTTATAAATGCAGAGCTAGAAGGCAATACTGACTTAGGTTCACACTGTGATGAAAACTAATCATATTAATAGTATTTCTGTCATAGTTTAAGCCATCATCATCATCACAGGAGATGATCTGTTGTAACGAGACTTAGCATGACCCTTACGTGAGCTGACGCGAGGGTGAAATGCAATTGAATCTGTGTATTGTGTTTGGTACCAGGTATGCACGTAAAGGAACCTCTTGCACAAAAAATATTTAGTAAGAGTTTTATGGGTGTGTTATACTGTTTCCTGTGCATGTGACTGAAGAGAGGGACGTTACCACTCTTGTCTACTCAAATACTCTACACTTACTCTTCAGAACTGGAGCACACTAGCTAGACACTCAGTATGTTGTCTAAAAGATTTGGATGAATACTCTATGCACTCTGTACTTCTAAGAAAGTGATTCTGTATCACCCTCTGCATACAAATTGTTGACTTTTGATTTGCCTTTTGTTTTTAGTGAAATATACCTCTCCCAACTGTCTCCTGCACAAATCACAATCAGTTCATTTTGAATAAGAAACAGGAGCACCCCCATACTTTGTTTTCTCTCTCGTATAATGTTTGCTATCTCTCATAAGATTCAGAATATAAACAGTCTTCTGAGAAGTGTATTGCTTAAAACATCTTCCCTATGAGGGCATTACCACCGTGCCAGTGTGTGTGCTGGGGCTTCTTTCCCACTGAGCGTGCTATGGGAAAAAAGGCATTGTGACTGGGAACAGGAATGTCCTGGGAGCCATGTTTCATTATCAGCTCATTGTTAGTTTCCTGTGTGGTCCCTGTCTTGTACACTGTGCCTCCTGATGAGTGATACAGGATTATATCTCATTTCTGCCAGCCTGCTCCTGTTTTTTCTGCTTAAATTGTAAGCTCTTTCGGTCTCTTGCAGTGTGACTGTCCAGCATGTAGGACACTGAGCTGTTGGAAGAGCAGCTTGATAGTATTTTGACTGAGATTATTGGAACTGTACTGTTAAATACATATTTATTTGCTGTGCTGGATTGGGACTTTATAACATTTTTCCTTATAAGGGTGTTTCTCTTGTTCCCACTGAATCATTACATTTTCTTTTAGTTTTGAAGGCTAGAAAGGACCATTAGGACAATCTAATGTGACATCCTTTACAGTGCAGAGCATGTTGTTTCATCCATACAATCAACAGCATATTTTGGAAAGGCGTCCAACCTTGATATAAGGGATTGAAATGGTACAAGAACCTGCAAGGTACCTGAGATAATGATGTTTTGTTAATAATCTGTTAAAATACCTGCCATGCTTTTTTCTGAAAGATTAAAGCAAGCTCTGTTCTTAACAGCTCTGTCCTAAACTCCTCTCCATGTAAATACTGTCTCCATGCAAGACTCTGATCTCATCATGTTTTTACATTTCTCAGGGAAAAATGAAACAGTCAAAGCTTCTGTCAGTCGCTCACTTTTCAAATAAGGTTTTACAGGCTTTGCATCATTCTTTTGTGTCTTGTCAGAGTCCAAAACTCTTTCTGAACCTCTGCCTTAAAAATTAGACATCCAGACTGGACATAATATCTCAACATCATGCACTTAGTTGAACCAGCAAGAATAATGTTGTATCAACTTGATAAATGCTTGGGCTTAAGAATCAGAAGTCTTAAAATACTGAACTGTATGTGATTTTCCCTGTCTAAACTTTTTGCCATTCTTATCAGTCCATGTTGATAATATCTTTTTTTACTGTATTACATTTTTTACGAATTTTGCTGGTCATTCATAGATGTCATAGTGAGGGCCTTCTAGAGCTTTCCAGCATCTGCCTTGCTTGACAAATATAGCTACTTTGTATATAGTTTAACAGTTAAAAATATCAAATAGCTTAGCAAGTCCACTGGAGAAATAATTTTTTGGTGAAAGACGAGAAGGAAAGAGTTACCAGGAGGACAAACATATTTGGGAAAAAGGGCGAGGAGATGAGCTGAACCAGGTAGAGTAGAGCTGAACTCTTCTTTTGCTACAGCTTTGTCCTCTATCCTCTCTTCATATTTCCCACGTGTCTGATTTATTCTTCATTTCTACCCTGCCACCCTTATTTTTTCCACATTCCCTTATCAATGGGAATTCTCATTGCAGGAACATTAACTCTTTGTAGTGTTTAAGAAAAAAATGTAATGCTATTTTAAAGCTGTGTACCTAAATTACTTATCCTCCCTCACACCTCTAGCTACCTGTGCTTCTGCCTTTCTTTATCAAAGGTAATTTCTTTTGGAAAGTGCAATGAATAACTGAATAATTGCCGTTTAACTTAGTAGAAAACTAGGTGAAGAAAGATACTAAAAATGGTATCAGGAGGAGTGTTTAAGAAAGGGTAAACCTCAGAGATCAGCCTGCAGAACAGCAGATCACTCCCTTGCAAGGATTGGGCACCAGTTGGCAGTAAGTAGCTAGGTGTGCTGGGGAAGGGGTTTTCACAAGAATTTAATGTTAGATACTATTGGAGACAAACAGAAATATATAGATCTGTTCCAGGGGAATGCTTCCTATTCCCCTCTGAAAGTGTGCTATGAAAAGACATACTCCATTTGTTTCTTCTGCTGGCTGCTGCCTGTTTAAAATCATGCATTAGTTTCAAGCTGTGCCTGAATGCTGAGTAGGACATGAACCCAGACCAGCAGGGCTCTAATCCTGCCTTCCCTACCACTGCAAGGAAAAACGTAAGTTTTACCTGAAACTATGCTGCTAGGTTTGAGCCCAAATTTGTAACCATAACCACAATGTGTACTGACAAGCTATTAAACAAATCCTTTCTGCACTCTTTAATGATCTGACTCAGGATTGCAAAGCAGAACGTTTAACTGGCCATCTGTTAAAAGTGGACATCATAGTGAAGTCGGTGGGTACAGATCAGTAAATGTTGATTGCAGAACATACTGTCTAAAGGCTATGTTCTGATAGCTTTATTCATGTTAATGTAAGAGTTTTTTTCTCTGCTGGGAAGGTCAATGAAACCAGCAGGTTTACTCAAAAAGTAAGGTGCTATTTGAAGTTAGTGATCCAGGATGAGATCTTGTGAAGAGTTTGGTTTTCTCTAAATGGTTGGTTTTACACTAGCATAACGCTATTATTTCCACTGAGCTACCATTGTATGTGAGGTGAAAATCAGCTCTGGTGCTTTCTGATTACACTTTACAATTTATTTCCTTTAATATCTTAGCAAATGAAAAGAAAACACTGCAAGTTTTAATTAGAGCATATTCCACTGTTCTGTAAGGCATGAGTATGCTTGGCTGCTCATGGCTTGGGTGGGTGTACTCTTTGCTGGGTAAAAAACTGGCTGGATGGCTGGGCCCAAAGAGTTGTGGTGAATGGAGTTAAATCCAGTTGGCGGCCACTCACAAGTAGAGTTCCCCAGGGCTTGGTGTTGGGGCCAGTTCTGTTTAATATCTTTATCGGTGATCTGGAGGAGGGGATGGAGAGCACCATCAGTAAGTTTGCAGAGGACACCAAGTTGGGCAGGAGTGTTAAACTGCTTGAGGGTCGAAAGCATCTACAGAGGAATCTGGACAGGCTGGATTGATGGGCTGAGGCCCATTGCATGGGCTTCAACAAGGCCAAGTGCCAGGTCCTGACCTGGGCTCACAAACACCCCATGCAGCGCTAAAGGCTTGGGGAAGAGCGGTCTGACAGAAAAGGACCTGGAGGTCCTGGTCAACAGCCGGCTGAATATGAGCCAGCAGTGTGCCCAGCTGGCCAAAAAGGCCAACAGCACCCTGGCTTGTATTAGAAAGTGTGGCCAGCAGGACGAGGGAAGTGATTGTTTGTACTCAGCGCTGGTGAGGCCCTGCCTCGAGTACTGTGTTCAGTTTTGGGCCCCTCCCTGGAAGAAAGACATTGAGGTGCTGGCGCGTGTCCAGAGAAGGGCAATGAAGCTGGTGAGGGGTATAGAGAATAAGTCTTATGAGGAGCAGCTGAGGGAACCGGGGTTGTTTAGAGAAAAGGAGACAGAGGGGAGACCATATCGCTCTCTACAACTGCCTGAAAAGAGATTGTAGAGAGGTGGGTGTCAATCTCTTCTCCCAAGCAACAAGTGATAGGACAAGAGGAAATGGCCTCACGTTGCACCAGGGGAGGTTTAGATTGGATATTAAGAAAAATTTCTTCACCGAAAGGGTTGTCAAGCATTGGAACAGGATGCCCAAGGGAAGTGGTAGAATCATCATCCCTGGAGGTATTGAAAAAACATGTAGACATGGTGCTTAGGGACGTGGATTAGTGGTGGACTTGGTAGGGCTGGGTTAATGGTTAAACTCAATGATCTTAAAGGTCTTTTCCAACCTAAACAATTCTATGATTCTGTGATTCTATAAATTAGAGATCAGTAAGGAGAACAGTATTTCACAGTGAACAGCAAAAACTATTATGTGTGCTGAGTGCCTTTGTCAACATAAATCAGAAACATGAACAGTGAAAGAATACCGTCTGACTACTTCTCTGTTTAAAAAAGAAAAATACTACTTTGCATGAATTTTTATATACTTTTATATATTAGGTACTGCTATGGAAGCACTGCTTTGGTAGCTGCCTTGCTGTAATAGGTTTTGGAAGATAAAGAACCTCTTCTCAAAGAAGATTTATGGCTGTCTCCACAGAGTTAGTAGATAGATTTTGAATGCTCACCATAAGAAAAAAATTGGGTTTTTTCCCCCTAATCAAATAGACGAAACTGCCACAAAACACTTGGTTACATTGGTTTTGAACTGATTTTAAAGAAGCACTTAGTGGTACTCTGGCTGTTGAGTTTCTGAGAGTAGTACAGCAGTGTACTGTACAGATCCAAAGGATATCTCACGAGCACATGAAATTAGCTTAATTTGTGATAGCAACTGAAAGAACATACAGCAACCAGCAATAATATAGATAGACATAGGCAGAAATGAAGATCAGGAACTAGCATAAATCATGCAAAAGCTGTCCTGTCTATGAAGTATTTTTCACCTTACTGCCATTATAAAAACAGTCCTCTCAAGCTCTGATTTATTCCTTTGTTCTGTATAGACTTCTATGTCTGATGGTTTCCTTCTCTTTTCCCCACCAGGCCTTCCTACCTGTTTTTTTTTTTTTTTTTCCTTGCTATTTTTTTGTGCGCCTCTGCATCAGAGCCTGCTCTTGGGAGGGAAAACCATGTCAGTTGACAGGAATAGAGGAATCGACTAAGACAAAGTAAGAACTGCTGCCAGTCAGCTCCTCCATCAAAGGTTAAGGATAGCAATTGACAGGATTTTCTGGGATACATCTCATCTTCCAGTCAGAGATAGTGAAAAGTGGATTGTGAGGACATTTTATATAGGTATAAGATTTGAGAATGTCTCCTAGCCTGGCCAAACTGGATAACTGCTCCTGTGTGCTGAACTTCCAGAAATGACCAGCGCGTGTGTATTGTGTACTGCAGCCACTCAGTGCTCACACGCCTGTGCGTGGATGGGTTGGCGTGCTGCGGCTGCTCTGAGGATGTGCAGGAAGCACTGCATTTACTGCATTTTTGCTGCCCACCTGCCCTCACCGTTGCAGTAAATTCATCGCCTCTGTTCACATCCCCTTTTGCTTCTCCCTACACACTGGATTTGTTGCACGAATGCAGAACATGTTCTGTGTCTGAAATGCTCTGGCAATGTTGGGTTTGCTGTGCTCAAAGCCCACAACACATGCATACCTACTTCTGACTGGCAACTAGGGACCAGCCAGTGTCCTTCCTGACTGCTGTGGTGCCTTGTTGATCTGGGCTTTGCTCACCCACCACAGTGTCTGAAACTGACCCCTTCATCTTTCAAGTTTTCCAGTAAGTTTGGTTCTTTGGTTTTGCTTTTAGAAATTCAGGTGCCAAGTGATGACAACACAGTTATCTATTGCACAGTGACTTAGAGAAAGGCTCTGGATAGCTGACACCCTAGTAAATAAGCTTGAAGAAGTTGATATTCCCTGCTTAAAATGTTTAGGAGTGGAAATAATGCCCTGTGATGGAAGTTTCTTGTAACTAACAGTTGTGAGAGCAGTTTGATAAAGGCTAGAAATATGTTGGATATTCACTAGTAACAGTTCTTTCTCAGAAATGAGCTTTGATTTCTGAATACAGGGAGGAAGAAAAAAGCAATAAATGGAAGAGATAATTTTGTTTGCTGCTAATAATTTATCAGCTCTAATCAGGGTGAAACCTATCCATTAAAATGTATGCGGAAATGTGATGATAGTATTAGGAGTGCCTCATTATTGTTAATTCGTTTAGTACTCAGTGTAATATCACTAATCATAATTAACTCCTCTGGTATTAATAGGGTTGTCATACAATATGTACAGTATTTGCATGAGAATTCCACTCTAGATTCTCATTAATTAAAACACCATAAAAATGTCAGCACTTTAATTTGCCTTATGTTAAATACTAAGAGGAGGCTTCCAAGTTTTTCCTATTAGAATTTATCAAAATGCTGCTGCTACATTAATTTTAGCCAGAAATAATAGTTTGTAACCACCTATTTATCAGCTAATTACTTTACTGTTTAAAAGTCTTTCATTTTTCAGGGCATTACTGTTGCTAATGGGCAGAGGAGGAGCAGTAGCTTAATATACCAATGTTGGAGTTTGTATTAGGCTAAACACCCTGCGTTTTCCAAACAGGTTTCTTTGCCAATCTTGACAAAATGCTTGGTGTCAGTGTCTCCCTGGGCTGGGGGGCCGGGTGCTATGGGGGCTCCATCAGATCCTGGCCTGGCAGCCAGGGTCTCTCCCAGTGCCCCAGCCAGGAGCAGGGCAATCGGGGGCAGCCCCTGCCCCGGGCACGTGGCACCTCCCTTGGGATGGTGCTGGGCTGAGGCCATGCTTGGATGTGGGCCTGAAGGTGGGGGTCCATGTCTGGGCCAGCGGTGCCCGCCACAGGTACAATCGTGGCGTCGGTGGGGCCCGAGGGGCAAAGGGTTGGGTTAAAGCAGCTCCCGTGGGAAGGAGGTCTCCCCACAGCACTGTCCAGAGGTGCCAGGAAGAAGGGACAGCCCAGCTGCACTGTCTCCAGGTTGGCCCTGAGCACAGGCAGCCAAGCCCCCAGGAGGGGGATGATGTCAGGGCCCTTAACTGAGGTGTTTCTGTTTGGAAATAAAGAACAAAGGCAACATACTCATGGCTGTTGTGCCAGTGGCTTCAGTGGTCTGTAAAACACCCGTCTGTGGAAAGTTATCCTGAGCTCTCTGGTCGCCTTTTCACTGTCTCCTGCTTCCTCCTAAGCCCATGCCTTGCTGTGCTGCTTTAATGAATCCTTTTGCCTGGCTTATGGAAATCTCTCTTCGGAACGCAGGCACTGAGAAATCCTTGATTTCCTTGACCTCTGGTAGTGGGCGTCAGCCTTTTACATGTGGTAACTGATGGCTACAAGATGGAAATGCTGCTATTCCCAAGTTGATGTACGCTCTGGATGTTAATACTAGCAACATAGAAAGGCAACGGTCATGTGCTTTTTGTGTCCTGATCATAGAATCATCAAAGCGACTAGGTTGGAAGGGACCTTTAAGTTCACGGAGTCCAACCATCAACCTAACAATGCCAAAACCACCACTAAACCATGTCCCTAAGCACCACATCTACATGTCTTTTAAATACCTTCAAGGATAGTGATTCCACCACTTCTCTGGCAGCTTGTTCCAATGCTTGATAACCCTTATCTACATCAGGCCTCTGACCAGCTTTGGGCAGCCCCCCGGCTGCCACAAGGTGCTCCTTGGGACGTCTGCTGGCTGCAGAACGAAGCCCCAATCCTGGATCCTGCTCTTTTCCACAGATTACTTATTAAATGTATTAAATGTATAAAATGTATTACTTAGCTCCTACTTTGTCAGCTCAAATACAAGTGCGTCTTAAAAAATCCCAAGGGTTTTCTTTATTGTTTCTCTTTGCCTTTTGTTTCTTCAGAATACGCCATCTCTGCCACCCTAGGACAGTCGCCGAGGCGACCAGCTCTAGGGCAGGTAAGTCCCCGCTGGGGGAGGGAATCGCGGCGAAAAGGACCGGCAAAGGGCTCGTTTTGGGGGCTCTGGGAGCCGGGAAAAGCGGCGAGCTCGTGCCGGCACCGCGTGGGAGGGCGGTGACGTGGCGGGGGCGGAGCCAGCGCCGCCCGCGGCAGCTTTAAACGGGCCTCGGGAGCGCCGCGACCGGTCCCTGCGCCCCCGGCACCTCGGCTCGCACTCGGGTAAGTCTGTTGGGGGTAACTGGTCCCCCCGTCTGGCTAGAGGGGCAAACTCCATTAGTGGTCACTGCCCTCACAGGAAAAAAAAGACCCAACCATGGTTGCCACTGGTCCGAAGGCTGTTGTGAGAAGGAACGTGGTGACCCAGACAGAGCTTCCAGGCAAACAGGCGGCCGTGCAGGTCCTGGTCTCTGGCTGCCAGGAATGCCTGAGCCTGTCCCTGGCACTGGGGACAGCAGAGGCAGCGCCTGTGTGCGGTGCCACCGGGGGAACGATCTGCTCAGCCTGGTGGCAGAGCTGGGAGAGGAGGTGGAAAGGCTGAGGAGCATCAGAGAGTGTGAGAGGGAGATGGGTTGGTGGAGCCACGGCCTGAGGCGAGGGCAGCAGGGAGAGGGCCCGCAGGAAGAAAAGGATCCCCTTACCTCTTGCCACCAGGCAGACGGGGGGGAGCGAAGTGACGGGGGAGAATGGAAACAGGTCCCTGCTCGGGGAGGCGGGCAAGTCCCCCCCCGGCCTCCCTCACCGTCCCAGCTGCCTTTACACAACAGGGACGGGGCCCTGGAACTTGAGGGTCAGGCAAGCGAGAAAGCCGATGAAGGTTCTTCTGTGAGGTTGCTTGGGACGAGGCAGTCTGTCAGACGTATTAGGACTGCCTCTGTCAAGAAAAAAAGAAGGGTAATTGTTGTAGGCGGTTCCCTTTCGAGAGGAACAGAGGGTCCCATATGCCGACCAGATCCATCCCACAGGGAAGTCTGCTGCCTCCCTGGGGCTTGTGTTAGGGATATCACTAGGAAACTCCCTAGTCTAGTATGGCCCTCTGATTATTATCCGCTACTGGTTGTGCAAGTTGGGAGTGATGAGGCTGAAGGCAGGAGCATAAAAACCATTAAAAAGACTTCAGGGTACTGGGATGACTGACTGAGGGATTGGGAGCACAGGTAGTGTTTTCCTCAGTCCCCTCAGTGCCAGGAAAGGTTATGGAACAATTCATCTGGAGTGCACTCACACTGCAAGTGAAAGACAAGCAGGGAATCAGGCCCAGCCATCATGGGTTTAGGAATGACAGGTCCTGCCTGACCAACTTGATCTCCTTTTATGACCAGGTGACCTGCCTGGTGGATGAGGGAAAGGCTGTGGATGTTGTCTACTTGGACTTCAGTAAGGCCTTTGACACAGTCTCCCACAGCATTCTGCTAGAGAAGCTGGCAGCCCATGGCATTGACAGGTGGACTCTTCGCTGGGTTAAAAACTGGCTGGATGGCTGAGCCCAGAGAGTTGTGGTGAATGGTGCTAAATCCAGTTGGTGTCAGGTCTCAAGTGGCATTCCTCAGGGCTCAGTTTTGGGGCCAGTCTTGTTTAATGTTTTTATTGATTGTCTGGATGAGGGGATTGAGTGCACCCTCAGTAAGTTTGCAGACGGCACCAAATTAGGCGGGAGTGTTGAGCTGCTTGAGGGTAGGAAGGCTCTACAGAGGGATCTGGACAGGCTGGATCGATGGGCTGAGGCCAATGGGATGAGGTTTAACAAGGCCAAGTGCTGGGTCCTGCACTTTGGTCACAGCAACTTCAGGCAGTGCTATAGGCATGGGGACGAGTAGCTGGAAAGCTGCCTGGCGGAAAAGGATCTGGGGGTCCTGGTAGACAGTCGGCTGAACATGAGCCAGCATTGTGCCCAGGTGGCCAAGAAGGCCAATGGCATCTTGGTCTGTATCAAGAATAGCGTGGCCAGCAGGAGCAGGGAAGTGATTATGCCCCTGTACTCAGCACTGGTGAGGCCGCAGCTTGAGTGCTGTGTTCAGTTTTGGGCACCACAGTATCGGAGAGACATTGAGGTGCTGGAGCGTGTCCAGAGAAGGGCAACGAAACTGGTGAGGGGTCTAGAGAACAAGTCTTATGAGAAGCGGCTGAGAGAGTTGGGATTGTTTAGCCTGGAGAAGAGAAGGTTGAGGGGAGACCTTATCACTCTCTACAACTACCTGAAAGGAGGTTGTAGCGAGTTGGGGGTCAATCTCTTCTCCCAAGTAACAAGTGATAGAACAAGAGGAAATGGCCTCAAGTTGTGCCAGGGGAGGTTTAGGTTGGATATTAGGAAAAACTTCTTTACCAAAAGGGCTATCAAGCATTGGAACAGGCTGCCCAGGGAGGTGGTGGAATCACCATCCCTGGAGGTATTTAAAAGATGGGTGGACATGGTGTTTAGGGACATAGTTTAGGAGTGGTTTTGGCATAGGTTTATGGTTGGACTCGATGATCTTGAAGGTCTCTTCCAACCCAAGTGATTCTATGATTCTATGAAAGCTGGAGGTCCTCAAGTTATCAGATGAATTGTAGAGCTGAAAGTAAAACACTAAATAGCCTGGGACCACACACCAAGCTACTTCCTGGCAGGATTATAATGTAAGGTTTGGAACAGGAGATTTAAACTTGATGTGGTAAAGAAGCAGCTGGAGTTGTACCTTGAGTGATGACTTGAGGGACTGGCATACAGTACCTGGTTTGAACCAGGAATTATAGCTCTATACAGAGCTATGGAAACTACCAGAAAAATTTCTTCTCAACACTTTCCTAATCTACAAATGTCCTGTGGTGTAGATGTTACAGAAGCACCTAAGTTGAATATGAGCTTTAGAAGATCTTTGTTTTCAGACTTAGCGCTTCAGGATCTGTGAACTATCACAGGGTTAATTAAAATTCATGTTTTCCTTTTTATTTTCATGCTGCCTCATTTGTATTCAGGGCATGTCCCGAGCAGGTTTATTTTGATAGATTGTTATCCACAATAAATTGAAATACCTTTCATAGTGCTCTCTGTAAGATAAGAAAAAATTACTCGAGTTGTATTCCTAAATCCTAGGTGACTATGCCAGTAGATTGATTCATGCTGTAGGTTTCCACCTTCATTTAAACATTGCTGAAATGAGCTTGAAGCTTAATAATTTTTATCAGCTCTCTAGGAAAATACTGGAAATTATTAATTGATCGCACATATTAAAATATTTACACAGCAGACAAATCATCATTCTTATCACTGATACACACTATGGTCCAAAATCCATCCATCAGTTAAGCCATTTTCTATTCTGTTTTGTTGTCTTCTCTCACAGGGCAGTTTGTGACATGATTGCATTAAGTCTGTGGTATAGTATAATAGAATGAATGCAGTTTTGATGTGAGCACTATTAAGGTAGCTGTTTATTCGTGTTGACATCGTACCAAAGGGCTGAATAGATGGGAGGTCTCACAACTAGGTCCCAAATTTCTTACAAGGAAAGGTGAAAAAGACGGTCTATGGACCTCTTCTAAGTAATAATGATTTTTCTAAATATAAAAGAATGTACAGGAATAAGGAATCTTGATTTCACTTGATATGTCTATAGTAGGTCTATACAATTAGAATGTAATTTGTCGTGTTTTTCATTAAGAAGTTGTAGTTTGCAAAGGCAATCAACATAGAGGTAAGCAAAGGAGAAATGTATGGCCAAAATTTACGTATACGTTTAAATATATATAATCTCCTCTCTCTTTCTATATACATATACCTATATATAAGATGTGTTTTTTCATATGTCAGAATATTTATTTGGGGGGATAATGGAATATATAGGGATTAGCTGTGTCTCACTGCCCTAACCCTGTTGTATGGTTACTTGCTGTTAACATGACAGAAATATAATCCATCACTTGAATCTGAATCCTTAGCTAAAGATGGTAGAACTTGTCTTCCAGTTGTGGGAAAAGCTCTTTAGGGATTGATCGCAATCCTTTCTGATTCAGGTCATCTAAGGTATGAACTGTCTCCTGGAAGATCCCTCCTCCCCTCTCTTGGCTACTGAAGTGCCTAAATATTTGCCTTAATATGGAGGTATTTAAGTGTCTGAGGAGTGAGACAGGACTCAACCTACATCTGCAAAATGTGATGATAACTTTTAAAGTCTTGTAAACATTTTTAAAGCTTGTGAGGGACAGGTCATTCTAATGGATGGCGAGCTAGATATGGGGTTAGGTCTGGACCTGGCCCTGTTATTGCCTTGCTGTGGGTGAACTTTGAACAGCTCTTCCGCAAGGAAGTGTCTCTTACCGTCTTTGTACAACACCCAGCGCAGTGGGATTCTAGGCACAGTGAGAGTTTTGTACATTGTCATAAAAAATACGAGTAAGTTCAACTTTAGAATTCCCTCTCTCTGCAAAAGTATTGTGTTTTGAAGGTGTCTTCGCAGTGTGCGATCTTGTCTGTCTTCTCACCGCAGTGGGGGAGGCAAAGCCATGCACTTCTTATGCAGTTCCTTGTCAAAGGAGGAACTTGTAACACATCAGCTCAAGAAAGCTGAAATGCAGGACCAGTTGGCAAGAATTCTGACAGAAAAATTATTTATTCTGATACTCTTTCTTCCTACTGTTTTTCCTGGCAGACAATTCATGTTCATTTGTGAAAAGTCTGTTTTCTAATTTGGCATGATGCTATTGATTGGCAGAGATGAAGAGGGCTGCTTGCTTATAATTTGTGTCAATGAGGAAGAAACCCTTTGATACCCTGTTCTGATCAGGATTTTTCTTATTTTGAGAGTAGGAAGTGGGAAACATGAAAGCATAGCTGCATTCAGAAAAGTGACTGAGTGTGATGCATTATTTTATTCTATGCTCTGGTGTGTTTTCTGAGTTCCTGTTTGCTTACAACAGTTGCTGAGAAAACGAGGTTTTGCTGCTGCAGGGCTCGTGCAACGGTGGAAAGGCAGAAGATGTTGTACTTTGCCTCTTGCAGCATCAGTACAATTGCAGCCAAACCCAGAGCCTTCCCCTATTGGTGGTGAGATGCAAAAAAAGAAGAGTTAATGAAACTTGTTTTCTATTCTGTTTTCTCTTGTTCCAGTAATGAAATAAACTTGGCTGCCTGGCAGGTCTCCCTGGTTGAGGAAGACCCTTATAGGGAATTGCATAACAAACTGAAATGCTGTTTTGGAATTTCCTTTCTGATGCTACTTGCACTTTTGAAGAAGTGCTACCAAGATTGGTAGGCCTGACTGTCTTTATAAATTTTTCCCACTTATAAATTTTATGCAGACTTCATATACTTTTTAAAATTGTGTTTTCAAAACCAAATAAGTGTTTATGTGCCTGATGGTTTATTAATTTCTGTCTTATCAGCTGGTCTAAAGAAGATACAACCTCTGCTTATCAACCTTCCTTATATTCTTATACTTCCATAGGCACATGAGTAAATCTTGCAAGAGTTTTTTGCTATTAAAAACTGCTTTGCTTTTGTAGTGTGTCCCACTTATCTACGCACCATTATCAAAACTGCACGAGACTTTTTTTCCCTTATTGATTACAACTGTGATGCTGAACTTAGGTTTTGTGCATAATCTAGCAGAGCACTGGTTACTTACAGACTTGATACAGGTTACTGGTTGAGAATTTATCTTCTGATTTTTTGTGAAATTTCAAATTAGATTAACATGCTGGTTTCCTCTGTCAGTCTCTTCAGGAAAAAAACACTTTTATGGTATTATCAAAGTCTTGTGTGCTGCTCTTATTATCAGATTTAGAAGGTATTTGTGTGTCTGTCTGACTGGACACAACTAAATGCGTTTGCTTTGCTGAAAACTTCTATGACCAATTCTTAGTAAAAGTGCAGTGTCTTTCACAGTGCAGATGTCAAAAGAAATACAATGATACTGTCAAGTATTGTGAGGGTATTATCTGTTTGACTACTTTAGGGAGTTAAAACTGAGGGCTGGGTTGTCTGTCTTCTCACTACCCTTTCTTTTCTGAGATAATCTGATCTTAATGGGGGGGGGCAGGACATGTTTCTGATATACTTATGAGGTAGCTGCAATAGATTTGCACCACTATGTGGGACACTTGTGAGATTCTCCTGTAACATTGTCTATAGAGTTGGCCACCCACATCCAACTGCATGAACAGGACAAGAGATTTTAGAAGGAGCAGAGCAGTGGAGTACTGCTTTACAAGCAGGGGATCCAAAATCTTGGTTTGCTCAGAAAATGCAAGTTGGGAGGTGATGTGGTAACAATCCATTACTATGTTAGCAGGTGTTACAGCTCTTCTCTCTCTCCCCTATTTAATCTTAAAGACTATTGATGCCACCAGAAAGAGAGAGTGTTTCAAACCTTCAAAGCAGTGAGTTTCTGGTTTTCCTGCTGTGTGTGGGAAAATATTTTGAGACGGATGTTAATAAATTTAGTAGTATAAGATATACAATAGCGGGAGACTAGACTCAGTAACTCTGGAGGTCCTTTCCAGTGTTGTATTTCTGTGGCAAGCTTAATCCTCTTCTGTATAAATCATTCCATACTTGCCACCCCAAGAAGTAGGTTACACTGCATTATCTCTTCCTAAGCTCTAAATTTCTTAATCCTCTTCTCATCCCCATACAGGGAGGGTCATTTGCCTAATACTTTGCTCACTTTTGTGAGCAAATTGGCTGGGAGAAGGGGAAGGAAAGGAGCAGGACTTACTTGCCATTACAACTGCTCGTACTGTTTTGACTAACCATAATGAAATGTTATTTTAAAATCCACCTTTACGGATAAAATTGATTTTCACTTACATTTTTTAGTTCTTGGTAAAATCTTCTTTTTAATGCTGCTGTCCATTTCTCTCCTTCCCTCTCTCCGGTCCTGAATATCAAAGTGCAAAAACCCAGAACACCCTGACTCCTTAACTGCACGTTGCTAACACAAGTAAAGGCTAATCTGATAACTTTGTGATGGTTTGGGGAAAGAATTTGAGAAAAATAGATGAAAATCTATTTCTTCTCAAAACTTGCAGAACTAAAATCTTATTTCTGGAGAGTTATATAATCTGTACTTTACTGAGACAGGTTGCATCCTTTAGACAATTACTGGCATTGGCTGCACAGGGAAGTAAATGGCATTGTACAGAAGAGGAGGTAATTCACTGTTTTTTCCAGAGCAAGAAGACAAAAAGAAGGTGTAAGAATTTCAAGCAGTTTATCATGTGGAAACAGTACTAAGAGGGTCCTCTCCACAGACCTGGCTCTGTAGAATTGAGGCTACAGCTTGGAAGCCTTTACCTGCAAACATTCTCTTGGGAAAATTTGAGTATCTAAATGAAATCCTGATCATATTGAAATCAGTCAGAAGTTTTGGCACTGACATCAATGAGGCTGAAATTTTTATTCCTTTTATTTTACAGTTCTGTGTTCATGAAGTGCAAGGTATGTACTTTTTATTATGGCTGCACATGAAAGCAGGCCTAAAGAGTTATGTATGTACCTATTGAATAAAAGGTGTATAGTTTCTCAGTTAATATGCCACAGGATTTGTTGATGGGATATGAGCTAAAGGAATAAATTATTAAGAGACTACTGGCAATGGGATACTGCAAATGGAAAAATGTGTATAGTTAGGACCAGATGTTAAACTGAAGTTTCAGAATTAATATTCTGTATGTAGGATGGCTATGGAAGCTGAAAGGTTTAAGCAAAATGCAAACCTTCCAGGGGAGATGAAAATCTCAGGCCTCACCACTGAAAGCTGGAAACTCTTTTCTCAGGGAAGGCTTTCTACCTGTGAAATGGAGATAACAGCATTCCTCTTCTCCTCTCTTTTTTTTGTTAGTCTCTTCTGGGCAGAGACTGTTAGTAGTAATGTATGTTTGTGTGAGCTTATAGTAGTACCAACAAGAATTCACTGATATCAATCAAGGCAGTTCTCTTTAATGTATTTCCCAAAGAAAAATTAAAGTGACTATTTTTGAAGTACAGAAAATTGATCAGATGTTTCTCAGTATCTTACTGTGCTTCATCTGTGCCAAAACCACAGAACTGAGAGAAGTGAATTGCTATTGTTATGGGAACAAAGGTCTAGCAAACTGATTCAATTCAATCATTTGAAACAGAACCGGCTTTTTTCATGGATACTGCACATATGGGAAACCAGCCTTGGCCCCAGGATGGTCTGTTGCCTGCAACACAGGCTTCCCTAATGATGGCGTTTGTGCCTTTGACACGCTCTTTGTCATCTATCCTCTCTCAGTCTTTCCTTCTCTAGCATTTCCTTTATTTCCTTTATTTATGATTTTGTTTTAATTTGTCATCCATTCCTGTCTTTTCTTTCCCTGCTATGGTCTCCAAAATTGGAGAGATTTGGTTGAAATGAACACATGTGCTATATATGCACAGAATGGTTATCCATCCCTCTCCCTCAGATGTGCATGCACGGAAGCACAGAACGAGAGGAAGGTGGAACTAAAATCACAGTTCTTTACTTGGGAAAATTTGCATTATTAAAGCTAAAAGATGTCCCTCTTACCTGTTTCTGTAATATTTTTGCCTGCAACTGTAATTTTGACTTAAGAACTGCTTTGTCTACCCACGCAGAGTACTTCATCTCCTTAGCTTGATCATGCTCTTGAATTAATCTATTGTATTAAAAGTGTTTGATTTCTGATTATATCAAAGTTTGAAAGTTGGTAATGTTGTCTTCTCTGTACCCCATTCACATCACCTAAATGAAGTGGCCGGAATGTCAAAATTTTGCAGCAGTCAGAAGCTCCCAACAGACAACTCTTTTTTGGAAAGGGAAAGAGGCAGTTTCTTTTTAATTGGGATGACAATGCTCTTTTCCTCAAATGTCAACATCTAACATAGTGAGGAGACCAAAAATAATGGGGCTACCATACAGTAAATAACCATGTGTGATATTACAGTTTTACAGAGCAAGAAATACTTTGCTTGTGCTTCACTTGGCTTATGCTTTATGAGACAATAAAGTCCTCTGGCAAATAAATGCCAGAACCTCAGCCCAAGGGAGTGGTGATGCTTCTCAGAAGACTTTTGCAGGGCTTGTTTATTGCCTCATAAACTCAAAGCCAAATGAAGTTGCTATAATGTTACATTTTGCATATGAATTATGCCTCCCATGTCCATCTGCAGTTATGCATACTTCTTATTGCCTGGGTTTCTTTCCCTCCTGTCTGTTCTCCTTTACATTTCCACCTGCAAATATTGTGCTAGGTGGGACGACTAGCCCAAAATGTATGGGAAATGTCACTACTGCTAACCCTAGGTATTTACAAGCCAGGCACCAAAATCATAAGATGCAAACAGAAATCAGTGAATGCTGGATATGTCTTCTGGGATCTGAGCTGACATGTTATATCTGTGACAAGTTAGAGCTTTGTGGGTTTACAAGTATGCTGCGTCGAAAAATCTAAAGAAAATGGACATTAAGAATCTCCAGTGTGTTTAGGGGCTCAGGCTTCAAACATGCTGTGAGAGCTGGGAACACTGAACACATCTAATTCATTCTGGGCAAGCCTCGGGTGACTGCTGAAATGAGCAGTCAGCCGTACTACAAAATTGTCTGTAGGGAAGCTGGAAACCAGGTCGATGAACAAATGAAACGGGCTGTCCGGATGGATTCTCCTGTGTGAATCTTGCAAATCCACACAGATCTCTCTCCTGTCACTGCATACAAGATACTTAGCAAATGCAAGAAACAAGAAAGTAGACACAATTATTTCAGGTGGTCCATGAGTGTGACAAGATGTAATGAGATTGTAGGATAATTCAGGCTGGGAGGGATCTTAGGAAGGTCTGTAGTCGACCCCAGCTTGCTCAAGGCAGAGTCAGACCAGGGTGCTCAGTAGGGTCTTGATTGTCTCCAATGATGCACTGCACCTTGGAGTGCCTTTGGAACCAAAAGCCTTTGAACTTTTCTTCTGTCGGTGTATGTCTTTTGTCTGCCTTCCTCCTGCCATACGCCTCTGGAAGGAGTCTTGGCTCTGTCTTCTTGATAACTGCTTCATAGGTATTGAAAGGCTGCAGTTAGGAGATGAAATTGAGCAAAGGGAAATTTAAACCCACTTCTGTTATTTTTATTTTTATCACTGAGGGCTGTTAAGCTCTCGATCACGTTGCCAGATTAATTTAAAGGGACTGAGAATATGCTGTAAGAAATAATTCTGCATTGACACCAGAGAGGAGGAGACAATTTCTTATTTTGTCCTGATATCATACAATCCAATTAACATTTTGGGGAATGTGACCTGATGGAATTACATCCTGTGAAGACTAGAAGCACTTTATTCACCCATGCTAGATTAATCCCAAATTTCTTCTTGTCAATAGTCTGCAATTATGTTAATGTTATTTATGAAAATTTCATTAGGGGGAGTCTTATGAACTGTGGAATGTAGACCTTCATATTCTGTTTTGTTAACAAACTTGTTGAGAGGAGATGAAATGCAAATGCTTTCATCCCTTCTGCTTCTCAGCTCTCCCTGGTCCGCTTCAATCTTCCACACAGTTAGTTAAGATTCAGTGCTTATTTTTTTCATAGATGATGATATATAGTAAATATGGAAAAAGTGGGTGATCCACATGTTATTTTATGAATATTGCAGGCTCATTGGTTTGTTTTATTGCATTTGTATTGAGGTGCTGATATGGTAGTGAAGGGGCTCAGTGGCCAGCAGGTTGTCCTGCCTTCTACAGGTGTTTGTATCAGCTGAGCCTGGTTGAGCATTAGGTAAACCAGGTGTATGTGCACTGCTTGATGAGTGACAACCTGTATCCTATTGCTCCTTGATTCCCTTTGTTGAGATTAAATAAGGCTGCATTTGAAAAAGGGCTGAAGGGAGTTTTGCTAGTGCTGGAGCACGTGTGGTTGGTCTGCTGCAGGGTTGTGTACCTTGTGGATCTGTGGACTTTGGAGTGCTGAAGGTTCAGGCCTTGCTGTGATACTTTTGGAGAACCTGAGATGAGGTTTCAGACTGCTGGACTTGAATATCTGCAGTTTGCCTATGAAATGAGGATGCTGCTGCTGTGAAGATGGAGAGCGTGGAGCAGGAGTCTCCTGCCACTGCAAGAGTCCCAACAACTATAGAAGCAACTTCTGGTGTTATGGTGGGTAAATGTATAAAATGTTGTGTGACTGTTGTTGAAGCTCAGTAGGATTAATGATAATTGAGTGTCATACACCTGGTCAGCTCTTTAAAAGTCACAAAATGGAAGCCAATGAAATGGCCACTTTGGTTATACTTACAGGAGTCTTAATTTAACTGAAAAGCCTGGGCTAAGTGACACTGGGGCAATGCAAAATTATTCGTTCTAGTGAAGACCGAGGGATTCTGGACTTCATTCACGGTGTTTCTGGTAGTGCAAACTTAAAAATTCAATTTTTAAGTCCTGTGCCATCGCACCATAAAAAAAATCCTAAATTGTGCAGGTTGAAAAGTCTCATGAGTTTAAAGCTAATCTCATTGTTTTGTGGGACCTATCTATGACTTTGCAAATGTTTGAAGTTATCTTTTTTTTTAAACTGCTATTTTGGGCATGCTTACATTTACTGTGGATTAACGTTCAGACTCTCTTACGTGAATAGCATAAAGTAGTAGCTTCTTCTATTGTAAATGTAACTTGTGCTGTTATTAATTGACTAGGCATTTAAAATATTCTTTTTTGAATTGTTGAATATTGTGGCTTTTTTGAAAAACTGCTATGGTCAATTATACTTCAATTCCCATTCTTATCCCATGTCTATTAGTAGTTTAGCAATGAAAGAACTAATTAATTTGCTACCTCTACAGTATGTTGCCTTTCTACCACAGATCCTTGGAGGTTGACCTCGTCAAAAAGCATAATTAAAGAATAAAGTTTATAGTATTCTTTCTGGAAAGCAGGCTTATTTATATACTACATAAAGATTGCTTCCTATGCTTTAAATATTTTTCTGTGAAACAGTGTAAAAAGAGATCTGCCTTATCAAATCTGGGTTTTAGGGTTTTTTTTGTTGGGATTTTTAGTAATTAGAGCTTCCATCCCCGATGGGACTGACCTATATTGAAGTCCCAGCTTGGTCTATGGGAATTTGAGTATTTGTATTCTGTAATAGCTTGTTTAGAAGTGTGTGGCGTGGTTGTTTGTGTGTTTTGGTGTATTTTTTTTTCGGTGGTCCCCCCCTCCCGCATCCACTGAGCCCAAAACAGAGTTCAAGAACAAATGCAGTTCTCCTTCCAGTATTTTGGGGCCTTTGTCTGAGTTGGTAGAGAGGGACTGTTATATTTAAACAATGGGTTTTTAGTACAGAATATAGAGCTTTACTGGTTACGTTTCTCCCATGCGCTTTAACCTTTATCTACTAAAAAAACCCCACGCAACCCAAGCGCCTTTGTTAGCCATTGTTCTTACCAATTCAGCCTTTCAGTTACTGCAGCTGAATGGCTGATCATGAGCAAGTGCAGTGAGGGGAGGCTGTATAGCTGGGCTCGGTGTGTTAGCACAGCTGCTATTAAATATATTTAACTTTTAGATGCAGGTGAGTCAGAAATCCATGGCTGATCCCTTTGTTTTCACCTCAGTGAATCCTAAAGATCAGTGTTAGCAGTGAGTACGTGTTAATCCATTGCTGCCAGCTGGTAAAGCACCCATGAATAATGGGAGATTATGAGCAACTCGCCCTTTTCCCAAGAGCGTTTATCTGTACTCACTCGGAGGCAGTGCCAGTTAGGGCTGGCACAGTTGTCCTTTGTAATGAAACTCTTGACCTAGGAAAATTATCCAGAGAGCTTTAGAAAGATGATCTGTGATAATATGCAGGTCACTGTAGCTCTCCGCAGTTTATGCATAACTGCTGCAGCTCTGACTTCTCGATCTTGAATTCATACAAGTGGTTATATGGCCAAAACCATTATCTGATGTCTACCTAATGCCCTGTGTACTTAGTGTTTTGTACAGCAGGGCTCTAGGAATTGCAACAAATCAACTTCAGTGATTGCTCAGCCTCTGATGTCTGTTTACTTTCACGTAACACTGTACTGGAATTAGTCATACTGTATGCACACCTAGCAACTCATGGGAGCCTGCCATACTGTTGCAGGAGATTAATAGTTGGTTAACAGGCCTGTTAACTCGTACATAAAGTGGGCAAAAAAGGATCTCTGTTATAAGGAAGGGGCATTTTGGGTCCCTTATTAATATAGTAAAATGGTATGTTGATAATGACAAACTTTGAGGGCTAATGTGCAAGAAATAATAGGAAATAAACCCATGCTTTTATCGTGTGAACAAATATGTGGACTCAACATATGGTAAAAGCCTACCAGAGAAAACGCAGTGCTTACTTTAATGTGAGTTAGCTAGTAAACTTCTCTGAAGAGCCTATTTTTTGTATATATATTTGTCTATCTCTTAATGAGTACAGTGCAGTTAGGGCTAGTAGTTAGTCACTGTATCAAAGCTCAGCTGGGTAGTAATTTCTATGTCATCAGTGATATTTAAAGAAACTAGAAACTGATGTACATCTTCCGCTTCTCTACGATTAATTATCTGCAAATACTTCCACCACCTTTGAACATTCTTTTTGCCTTTATCTGCAGCAAGGATCATAGACTTAAGTTTTTAAGTATCAGCATAAATAAGGGCTGTTAAGAGTAATGTTAAGAGTAGTGTTTTAAACAGTTTCTAAATATGCCTATGAGGTAGGGACTTCATTTAATAGGGATTTGTAATTTTTCCTTGAACGCTCCACTCCCCCAAGAAGTTCAATAAAATCCTGGGCTGGAAAAAATGTAAGTGCACACACAGAGCAAGAATAAATGATAAAACGATACGAAAAATATTTTTGTTAAATATTGTGCCATTTTAATGAAGCTTAACTGTCCTGTGACTTGGCTTGGTGGTTGGTTGGAGAAATGGGGATTTGAATGTTTAGTTGATAATAAATTGCAAAGTTGGAACAATATATTGCATCGGGATGGAATCTGGCTTTATAAAAACTTGACACTGTTCTGTAAAAGAAGAAATAAATTCTTCTCTGTTGCAGTTAGTAGGCATTTGCTATTGATTTGAATAGGTTTTTCTCCAAGAAAACCAGTCTCAACAATGTAGTCCTGAAATGCAGGCTGAGTAGATGGCTACATATATTCTGTCATGAGGTGAATAACTACAGAAACAGTAGCTTGTGCTGAACTATGTGATCTATAGGAACAATGTAACGAAACTATACTCTCATTTACAGGAACACTTTGCATGCAATGACATATTCTGGAAATCTGTGGCAGCACTTCCTATTTGGTGGCGGGCTTTGTGGTTCCACTCAGTTTTTCATAAATTCATGGGAAAAATTTGCTAATTTTTTCTTTTGTTGGTTTCTTTATGAAAATCTCAAAATTTCCTTTCAGTTAAATTTAGTAATCTTCAGCTGTTGCTTTCATAATACCTTTTAACTATCCCAAAAACAGGGGGGGAAGTAGTAGTGCAATGCAGGTACTCTGGGAAAAGAAAATAAAAGTTAGAGAAGTACAATTTGTACAATTTTCCAGACATTTCCAAAACTACTCAAGCCAAAAGGCTGTCAGTATTTCATGCTGATTTTTTTTCATTAGCATTGCTATTCCTGTTCACTTGTCTGCAAAAATTAAGCTTTTGAGAGAAAGAGTTGTGTGGCTGAAATAGTTTGCTGGGGCTTATGACATTTAGTCATACTTCCATTTACTGCAGCAGAGTCTTGTTCATTTAATTACCATTGGCTTTGGACTATCTACTTTGTGATTATATGACTGTAAATGTGTTTGAATTCTCAGGAAGCTATTAGACAAATTTCCCCCCTAAATGAGAAATGATTTTTGACACAGGCCTGTTGGTATCTTTGTTGTCCAATTTTCAGCAAGCAGCTCGAGTGGGTTTTTTGTGAAACGGAAATATTGTTTACTGCAGTATACCTGTTTATACTGTTCAGGACATGTGCTGTCATTTGATATACAAATGTACTCACACTGATATACTTGATGTACTTTTTTTCTCCTTTATCAAAACGCTTTGACAGAATTTTGATGAGATGGTGTTTTTTTGACAGGATAGGGCTATTTTCTTGAGGTATGGTGCTTTACTGAGATTATGGCTGTGTTTGTATTCTGATATATTTATCTTTGAAATAAATCTGAAAGACTTTCTTGAGAAAGTGCTGATAAGATCACAACAGAGAAGCATTTTGGTAAACTGAATGTATTTTTACAATTAAGCATAATAATGGTCCATCAGTCCTTTGGACTAAGAACAGGTATAAACTAGGAAGGAGTACATAAAAAGGAAACTGGAAAATATACAGATCTTGGTTAGATTTAAGTGCTTGTCTGGAGATAAACCCGTTAATAACTCCAGGAAACCATCTGAGGACCTCATACAGCTAACAGGAGTAGTGTCACCTAACCAGTAGCAGCCTTAAGTCTATGAACTTGGTTATAGATGGGCATGTGCTTCGTGTCTCATGAAAGGGTCACTGTGGTGGAGAACTGAGCTATGAAAGCTGGTAGTGTAACTAAACAAAAACTGATGGCTGTATGGAAGAGTCGTATTTGTTCCTCATCAGTCATCAGCTGCCATTTGTGGAGGGGGAGTGAGGAGTGAATATGTGTGTTTTTATGTAAGCAACACACTGATTTTTGGGGATGATGGAATGCATGTTCAGTTTGTCCCTTGGGAGAAACTTCTGGAGGTTCAGGTGCTTAACTGGTAATTTTGCCTCAATGTTCACTTTAGAAATGAATGCAGCAGGAGCTTTGATAAAGCTATCTGGAAAGAAGGGAGAGTCACAGATCGGAAAAATGCCTGTTAAAGAATTTATGGAGAATCTGAGCATATTCAAATCAGCAGACAGATGAAATTTAACATGGTGTGCTCAGCAAACTGGTTAATTTCATCCCTTTTCAGTTAATTTGGAGACCTTGTAGGACAGGTGAGGTTTCAAAAGGACAAATATACTTGCAGGAAAGAAAAAAGGGACATGGGAAGCATGGCCTAGTCAGTTTAATTACAAGACTTTAATTGTCCTAGAAGATCTACTAAATAAGGAAGTGAGTTTTGCCAGTGTCTGGAGAGAAGAAAATAGTTGTGGAGAGCTGTAAAATGTTAGATTTGAGGCAGCAGTATGCCACTTTTAGATGTTTTTTTGGAAGCTTACCCTGGCATTTGAATTTTGTAGCAAAAATCCTTCTTCTTGTCTCCCTACCTACAAAGTTATACTTGGGGATCTTCAGTCCTAAGAGCAAGATGCTATTTGCTGTGAATAAATAGCATTAGTATCTTACCAAATACCTTTTCAAATTATGGCGTTTGCCTTAGTGGCTGAGTATGCAAAGTGAACCGTATCTGTGTGCACTGAGAAATACCTGGATTACTTAAGATAGGGAAAGAAATTGCATCATGGCAGGGTTTTGGGACCACTCACTCAAATACAGCTGCTCAAAGACCAAGAACTAGCACTTACCACTGTTATTAACTAGGCAGAAGAGTAATTTAGTCTATGTTGAAGGAAAGTTTTTTTTGCAACATGGAAACTGCAGAGAATCCCAAACAGCACAGGATAAGAGTCTACAGGCAGAAAAGAAACATCTGAAACTCAGCAGTGTGTATTGTGGCAAATAAGACCAGGCAAGACAATAACGTGGAAACCCATAACAAATGCTGTCGTATTGTCATAGTTTCTAAGTACAGGGTGCATACTGACGACAAAGGAGATGATGCTCTCAGTGCCAGAGCATTTCTGCACTCTTGTCACTCTGATAACAATGATAAAGAAACTGCCAGCCTGAACACAGTTAATCCTGACCTATCTTCATTCCTTTTAATTTGGGCACAAGCTCCTGTGCTAGAAATAGTGATGTCAGCACTGAGGGGAGAGCCCTCGGCACTGGAACAGACAGGTAAAGGAGCAATGCATTTCTCCCTCACCACAGCACAAAAGAAAACAATGTCTTAGAAAAGGCTGGGATAGATCTGAGATTGAAGAGGCGATGTTGGCCATCTTTAGCAAGCGAGTGTGTGAAATTAAACATATGGATGACTAACAGATTGGAAGAGATGCATGTTGCAATTATAGCAGCAGAAAAAGGTATTTAGCCATTAAGTTTAAAAAAAAAAAAAGGTCAAACACTTTGCCTTGTGAAAAGACGGGAACTGCAGAAGAGTTGGAACATAAAAGGGTAAAAGTGAAGTTTTCAACTGATGGCACTGTGATGAAAGATGATAGATGAAAGAACCCAGCCGTCCTGTAATTTATGCCCCTAGGAAAGTTCTTGTGCCTTCAGGCAGATAAAAAGAGGAGCTTGGCTCTGTCTGTGTTATTATTATGAAGGCAGTGAATTTGACTTCTTATAGTACTAATTTAAAAAAAAACTTCCTCTGAAAATGAGAAAGCTGACTCAGAAGATTATAGTTTTTCTTTTGTCCAATTCTGGGAAAGTGCTAGCATTTATGTATTTATAATATTACTGCAGTACTGCTGTTTATTATCAAATGTTAGCAATACACAAAACTAGTAATTTCTAAAATGGATATACTGTGTTTTCCATGAGATGGGCCATTCCTGGCATAAAGACCCTTTGAGATCAATAGCTGTCTTTCAAAAACTTAATAATATTTGCTGATAATTCTGAGTGAGTATGTACTTTGTGGGGTTATTTGGGTGTTACACTACTTAATTATCTTACAGACTATAAACTTAGAAAAAAATATTTAACTTCTTTACAATTGTTCCTTCTATCCTATGGGCAGGCCATGGACCCTGCCTTGCTTGGGGCTGTTGCAAAGATAGTATTTGCAATGCCTAAGAGTGTTTATCTGCTACTTCATTGCTCCTCCATTGTAGTTTAGTGATAGCTCAGACATGATGTGGGGGGAAGCTAATGCTTTACAAGGTGATTTGGGTGCAAAAGCTCCTGAATGCTATATTTAGCATAGAATCTGCCGGAGCACAGTTGAGAGGAAATTCAAAGCTGATGACCTCAAATATACGTCTCTACTGAAGTCCACACCGTTCTTTGTTGAAGTTCTCAAAACAACTTCATTTTGCCTGGAGTCTAAATAAACCTGCGCTTGTTGTTCTACGTATAGCTGTTCTTGTGTGATCAGAAATGAATACACAATGTATCATGCTTCCCTGTAGTAAGGGAGATTTCCAGTTGCGTCTTTATATGATACTTGAAAATATACTATATGAAAAGCGGTACAAATAACCCCTTTCAGTCGTTAGGCTTAGTGATGAGCTGTGTTCTTGTAATTTGACAAATAATTGAAAGAGACGAATGTTCAGTGCTGCAAGCGAGCATCTGTGTTCTTGTTACAAATAATAGCAGGTACGCCCTGAATCTGCTATGCATAATCTTGAAATTGGTCTTTGAAGAACACTGTGAAGTGAGTCATATACTCTTATGCGTATAAACAGCAGTGCAGTGCACTGTGTGCCTGTGAAGGTTACCATGTGCCCAGGGATGCAAGATGGTACAGTGACACTGACTACAAACCTTAAGCATATCAGCACCCTTATGTTACTTCACAAGAGCCCTTTTTTGCTGCCCTGAAGGAATAGTTTTGTTGCCCACAGTGCCTCTGCGTGGTCCCTCTCTATGCTTCCTGACCTTCTGGGAGCTCTGCCCTCTGAATGACATACAGTGCTTTAGAACAAGGATTGATTAATTTGGGCTGAAGTGGCATTTCTGGAAGTCGTCCTTCAGATATTATTTCATTGCTGAGTAAAATGGCTTGGGTTGAAGAGCAGCTAGCAGGCATTTTATGACATGCATACCTATACTAAATAAAATTAGATTATCTGCTTCCTGTCTCTAATATGCAGTACTATACCTAGAAGCAACCTGGATGGTATTCAATTGCATTTTTCACGTAGAGGCATTTTTGTGAATAAAATGCAAATGAGATTCTGTAGGCGAGAGGTCTGAAGGTTCTTAGCCAAAATGTCACTAAGGTTCCACATTTTTAAGATTTAGTCAGGAAAACTTAAACTTTCCATTCTGGAAACACTGAAAGGTGCCTTGAAAGCAAAAGTCTTGTTGTAACCCAGCTTAGAAAAATATATTGCCTCAGTTAGAACTGGCAAACTCTTGAGGATGGCAGGATCTGCATGAATCTGCATTGTAGATGAGTAAATCTGCAGGGGAGAATATTGCTGAAGGATTTTTGAAAGTACTGCTATTTAAATAGGGTAAAGCATTATCACTTGCTTCTGTATGCTGGAGGGAGGAAAAAACCTAACGCATTTGAAAGAACTACAAATAACACCTTTGATTATCTTATCCCATACTCAAATGTCCTGTTTGTGTATGTATACTGTTAATAAATTGATGGTAGTGCCATAACAGGCAAGATCTTTCAACAGCTATGGTCAATAACAAAGATGTATGCTGGACTGGTGGTTGTATGCCAGAAAATCTGTTACTACTTTGAACAAGCTGTAAAAGCAGACAGAGCTTTGTTTTTAAGTCTGTTTCATAATTTACGGCCTTTTCTGGGAAGGGAGGAAGAAACCTTTTGGGGGGGGAAAGCAGAGTTAAAAAATACTTTAAGGAAATATTAAAATCATGGTGTCTGCAGTTGCCTTTAATGATTACAATTTTTTTTCATGGTTTATATCCTCTTTCTTGACAAGCTTTATCTCACACACATTGAGGTTCTACAATCCTGGTTGCCTGTGGAATGCAGCACTCTGAGGACACCAGGCAGAGCAAACACCTGTCTGTCAGGTAGAGCTATGTTCAGAAACAAGGAGATGTAGAAGATCAAGCATAAGCTTGCTAAGTTTACAGTAAAAGCTGTAGCCAAGCTCACAATTTTGAATTTTATAGGAAGATACAGAAGTGGGGAACTGCCTCTGACAAAGTAACTCGAGTGTCTCTACTGGTTGTGGTGGTGTGTGCAGTCTCCCTAGAAATCAGCCAGCACCTCAGAAATCATTATGTTGAGAATATACTTATATATGTTTATGTGAATGTATTGGTAGTCACAACTCCATGCGAATAATGTAGGCAGCTACTGGAAGGACAAAGAGCAGAAAGAAGAGCCTTCTGAACTGTCAGCTGTGGCCGATTTCCAAAAGAACTGTTGATGGCTGACCCTTCCAGTACCCAGAGGCTGGCCCAGGCCTAGGAAGTCAGCTTCAGGTATCTGTGGTGTGTGGTTCCAGAAGGTTCTCTTGGACATTTGGATTTGAATGTGAAATTTAACCTTGCAGTCATCCTAAAGGGATTTACAGAGAAGCTGAGTGCACAGCCTGGTGGGATGTGGTGGTCTGACGTTTCATTGAAGAAGGGCTAGAGGAAGGGCACTGAAAGCTGGGAAGGATTCCTGCTGACAAATGTAACTTAAGGTTGTGTTTTACAGTTGTGTTACTTGTAGTGTTTTGTTTACCTGTGACTTGCAGCATTAAGTCTAACTTTTGTCTTGCAGAATAAACTCTTGCTCCTTCACCATGATGTATGCTTTGTTTTATATGGACCTAATGAGTCTGTTTGTTTGAAATGGAAAATCTTTGGGGTTTCTGTTCCCATGGATGCACCGTGTCAGAAAAAAGCAGATGCGTCCAGTCTGTGTGAAGCAAACTATACAAAAGATCAATATAGTAACTGTTGGGCAGGTGTCTTTTCTAGGTGGGAATTCCCTCTAGCTGGCTAAAATCAGCACTCTTTTCAAAGAGCAGATGGTAAAGAGGCATCCCATGGTGTGGATACAGCCAGAGGAATCTCAGCCCCTTTTTACAATGTCACTGAGTTGCTAGATAGAAAGAATACACGAGAACTTTCAAGTTGCTTTTTGGTCATAGACATATCCCATGTACAGCTCCTGTCATATTCCCAAAATGCAAGGAATAGAAAGGTGAGTCTCCTAACAGTACATCTACTACCATTCAGGAGAATGTTTCCCTCACCATAGTAATTGGAAATCAGTGTATACTGCAACAACTGTTGTTCCCCTGGCTTCTGCTTCTCTTTGTCCCCCATGGCAAAGGCACTTCATATAACTCTACTAATTGTTGCTGTTTAGTATAATGCTGCTTTGTACTGTAAGAGGAGAGTTGAGTGAAGCCCATTGACATGCTGATTTGTTTGCAAAAGGGCTCTTAATGCAGGCACTCTTTTCTGCAATCCATCTTGCTTGGATTGTGTTCCTTGTGTCCCAGTTGTGATGGCACCTGCTGTTGGAGGAGCAGGAGAGACATGATTCAGACATGTACGCAGGATCTTTACTTGGGTAACACCTTGGCTGCTCTGAGAAGGGAGCTAAAGCTTGAGGGACTGTAAGAGAATTTCGTGTAAAGAATTCACTTGGAAAAACAAACTGAATCCCTTTTGAGCTGTTATGTGCCTATTTGGAAAGCAGGTCCCTCAGTGCCTGCTAATTGGTACAAACCCTGCAAAGTGAGGTGAAATCACATCCTGGAACTTGGACAAGTCAGAGTGAAATAGTTCACTGCTGGTGTTCCCATATTCCCCTCAAGGTAAACATACGAGTTAAATTCTTAGCACTGGAAAATTGTAGGGCATTCCACATCAGGGCACAACTATATGAGTCCTGGCAGGACAATCATAGCAGTAGAATTTCTAAAGGAAAGCCCCCTATGTGATTCCTGGCAGGACAATCACAGTGTTTGAAATCTCCAGCCGTGAAAAACTGCATAATACAAAGCTATCAAAACATATGATATTCCCAGCATGAAAAACGTAAAGGGGGCATGGAGGCTTAAATTGTATTAGTAAAACCTTGCTGTAATTGGTCTTTGGCAAGAAAGAAAAAAACCTGCCATTCAGTTCTCCGGCAAGGGCAAAACTTTATATGTTGAATTACTGAGAATAATAACCTTCCTTAGTACAATTAAACTGCAGCTTAGAGCATTGCACACTTAGAAGTTTACTTTAAAATATGATTTTTTTTTTTTTTTAGTATGTCTAAACTCTGTGACAAAAATAAGGGCATGGGAGCAGAGAATATGGGAAAAGTGGGACCAAAGGCACTTGCATGGTATCCATTTCCTAGGGTACTTACTGGGAAATACTGAAGTGGCCTCAGAAATAGCCAATGTGACATTTTGGTTGTATGCAAGGTCTGCATCTGTCAGGACAATGCTTATGGCCAGAAAAAAAATCATATAAGGACAGAACTGTTGAAGTGCCTAACTTGAAGGTCAAATAAAAGGTTTGTGTAGCGGATGACCTGACAGTTATCAATTTGATAAAAAGTTTTCTGTTCTTTCTTTCCTTAAATGAGGTGCCAGCGAAGTTACAGGAAGACGTCTCCTTGCTGACAATGAGTATCGGTGTTGCATAGGTGTAATCCATGTCAATCCCTGTCTTAGTTAACTGTGATGAAACATGATGGCTGGGTTAGTTTTGTTCTCATTTGTGCTTGTGGCTCATCTGTGTGCTATAATTCACCTTCAACCCAGACTCAGAGTTTGTAGAGTTACTTTTGCAATAGTTAGTAGCACTGCATCTATTAACATGTTAATTTTCTGTGAGTAAAGGGTTAGTGCTGGAAGAAACATACAAGGGGAATTATTAAAAATGCGTACAAGGGGGCAGCAGAATTAGGCAGGCTTCTATGAAAATGTTGCTTGTGCACTTAATACCATTTAACCATGTGGGACTGTTGCTGTGACCAAGCACTGCACGTGCAACAGGTTGCAGATAAGTCTGCTTGGCGGTAGCACAGGTTGATTCTGACCAGATGCTTTGCCTGTCACTTGTGCTTCCTTGCCTGCTTGTTGTACCCTGTGACGTGTGACGGCAGAACTTATTTATATTCAGCACTCAGCGTTGGGCCCAGACCTGATGGCCCTCAGATGTAGCGTAAGTAGGGAGCAATGGGCAAGAACTGTTCCCATTTCATGAAACAATGAATTCCTTATAAGAATTGCAGCTAGAGGTCTTAAACAAATCAAATGCAGCAAATGAGGATTGGAAGTGCTTTCATCTAGCCTAGAAGCTAGCATCGTTACTGCTTTTCTGAAGGTAGACAAGTCAAGTGGAATGAGCAGAGACATCATCTGGTAACTTTCTGCCCTCAACTCGGGAGCATCAGGCCTTTCAAAATAGATCTTTTTTCTTTCTGGTACACAGTCAAATGAAGATATGTGTAGGTTTGTGTGCAGGCTTTGAGGAGAGAAGACTAAACTTCTTTTGGTAGAAGAGCTGCTTATAGCTTAACGACAGTTAAATTTGTATTGCTCCCTGATGCCCTTAAGGTTCACAGGCAGCAACTCCATTGTCCTTTCATATGTATGGGTTGAATGCATAATGAGTGCTGGCACTTTATGACAACGAACAGAATGATGTTGCCGTAAAGCAAAATCAAGCCTGCTTTGCATCTGCCTCAGATTCCCTAGGCAGAGAGGGACGCTGTTGGGTTTTAAAACTCATGACATTAGGAAGAAGCGGTATTTTTAGAAAGCTCTGGGAGGCCTGGAGCCATCTAACAGGTTTGAGTGAAACTTCCACATGCTTCCAGATGAAGGAATGAGGGAATCAATCCAGAAGTGTCTGCTTTTATAACTTCAAAATCGCAGCAGCTGCCTGGGATTAAATCCTTGTAATCACTACAGGTCTGACTTCTTTTGCATCGTGAGCTCAGTTACACTGGGGAGAAAATTTTGCACTGTACTGCAGGGAAAGTTTTCTCCTGGAAGGTGTTCTTGCTACTTCTGAAAGTACAGATAATGGATATTTGAGGCACTTTATTGGAAATATTTTCAAAGATGCTTAGAATTATTTTTATGCAAAAGAGAATAAACTAGATGGATAAGCATGACTACGAAGGCTTATCATCTCTAGTCCAGCTCCGAGGTGCTGTTGTTACCCAATTTCCAATCCTCTGGGTGTTTCAAGGTAATAAGCAGCTCAGAATTACTTCTGAACTGAAAGCTAGCTCCCATATCTTGCTTTCTTCCAGCAAAGGGTCTGTGTGGCTTTATGCCCTGGTAGAGGGAGAGGCAGACCTCTCTTACATCAAATGCTTCCTCCCTCATGTCATACCCACTGAAACCCGTACCAGTATCAAAAAGGCAGTATTTTTTCTTACAAAGGCTGCTGGTGGCTGTCCCACTTCTATAGTCATCTCCACCCTGCCTCTGAAGCTACTGGCTCACAGGAGAAAAGCATTTCCTTTGTAGCCCCCATCTCCCCTAGAAGTGGCATTTGTTTACGCTGAAGAAACTTCCTACTGTATGTAAAAGAGACTAAGGCAGAAGATTCAACAACTTAATATAAACATAGATGCATCTAAAAATTTCAGTGTAGCTTTAGTTTGCTGTTTAAGACCAAACCCTTCCAGGACACCTGGAAGACACAACAAGCAAAAAAGAGAATGAGAAATTAACTGACAGGAAAAGAAGAGAAAGGCAAAGAGAAGATGAGGGAAATGGGGTAAAGGAGGGACCTTAACTGTCTCTTCCTCTAAAGAGAAAAAACTTCCTATGTAGAGTTAGTGATACTGAGCCATGAAAGTGGTTCCCATCTACTTTGTGGTTTTCTTTCCTAGTACCTGTGGTCAGCCGGCTCACCCTCTGAAGTGATTGTTTCGTAAACTGGGCAAGGTCAGGGGGAGAGTTAGCTACCTCACCAGTTTTCTTGATGCAAAGCTGAGCTTGTGCTAGCAATAAAATACACTAGTGGTGATGGAGAGGAGCATTTGATCAGATTCTGTGTACTGCAGTTGTGATCTGACTGGTCCGGTGAGAGGAACCGAACATATTTTATTTCTACAACTTTTGTGGGCAGTTTTTCACAGATCTTGCAGCTCGATACCCTAACCTAAAGGGATTATGTACTATGTTATTGAGACAAATGAGGGAAATGGCCTAAAAAGTAGATAGCTAGAAAACTAACTGAAGAGTTTGTATGGTATAGCAAACTGGTGGGCTGAAGTGTTGTTAGAAGGAAATCTGGAAGACTTCAGGCTGAGAGACAGAAGCATAGTTTCTATCTTTTAGTGAAGATTTGGCATCTCTTCAGTCCATCTCAGTGCCTCCATCTTAGCCAGCTGCATGGGAATTCCCTGTGGGTGAAAGAGGGCCAACAGCAGTGCGGTGGTACCATGTGCTTGGAGGAGGTGTGGCTCACATTCATCTAAGCTACAGATGGTCTTGAGCTTTGTGTGGGCTCTTTAGGTCCAAGCGTGGTTGAAGTAAATTGGAATATCTTTTAGCCTACTCTTGTTTGGGCTAGTCATTATACCATTGTTAATGTCCACATCGAGGAACTATGAAGGTGGCCTAAAGCCTTCCCCGTTCAACAGTGTGAGAAACATCTTGCCGCAGGGCCAAAATCTTATGCCAAGAAATGAGATTAGATGCCTTGCATCATGCCAGTATAAATAGTTAAGGTTGAAATATAGTAAAAGAAATCAAGAAAAACTTTTGGGAAGTCCTTATTTCAGGGTATATTCAAGGTAGACCCGAATCTCCTCCCTGACTTAAACCACCCTTACTTTTCAAAGAGTGTAGCATCCAATTCTAGATGGGAAGCTAGATTTACAGCTAACTTGGCAATTTTTTTAAAGTCAAAAATGTGGACGAAATCAAGGAACTTAATACTACTGAGCATTGACATGTTTGGAAGCCATGGGTAGAAGCTAAAACCAGTTGAAACGCTGATTTTGGAGAGGAGATGTGGTATGCATAACATATTCCAGATTTTAGAAAACTTACTACATGGGAGATTCCCTCTTCACTGCTGTAGGCAGTTGCTAAGTTGTCAGACTGAGATAAATAAAAACCAAAGTTTAATGAACTGAGTTTACAGAACCACGGAAGTTTTGCCTAAATGAGGGGCACTTACTCTTTGTGAGAGCTGAATGAGTATATTAAGTTGTAATGGTGGTATTGTGCTTTGTCTTGTTAGGGAACACTCTCTTGTAGTAAGAGAGATGACCTGAAACATAGAATGGCATTAATGTAATGTTATTGCCTAGTAGTGACTGCTTTTTTCCTTGTGTCTTTTGAAGTGTTCCTTGGTGTAAGAGAGCAGTTTCCTAGTGTATTCCAAAGAAAGCTGCATACAAAGTGTCAGCATAATTATACTGCTTTGTGTTTTGGCTTAAAAAGGTCTTACTGAAACCTGGCATGGCCCTGCTTGAGCACAGACTCCTGTGCAGGTGGTGGCACTGTGCAACCTTTTTGAGTGGTGTTTGGGTGTTTTGTGGTGGTTGGTTTTTTTTTCCCCTTTCCTACAGGGAACCTAATGTTTTATAGAAGACTTATCTCAGTAGATGAGCTCTGGGGAAGGCACTTGTGTGCACCATCATTGAGATGGAAAAAGGCCATGTGTTCAGCTCTCTGTGGTTGTGGAAAAGCAGAACTAATTATTAAGCTCTCCAAGATGGACAAGTGTCCAGTCTGTCGCTCATAAATGTGATTCCAGCATTTTCCTTAGTAGCTTGTCTTATTGTCTGCTCGTTGTGGTTACAAGAAGTTCCTAATACTTAAAATAAATGTTCCCTGATTCTTTGAAAGCCTCTGTTCTTTTTTCTGAGTATTGTGATTAATGGTTAGTGTTGCTTTAATCTTTATAACATCATCTGGCATATTTATGCAATGTGCTATTTTCTTGCTTCTGTTTGGTATTAAGGTTTTCTTTGGCTAATTATATTTTTCATCCTGTAATATTTCTCCAGGTTCTTTTAAGCACAATATCCTAAAGTAAAAAGAGCACTCTGCTGAGAGCTAGAAAGTCCAGAAGAGAATAATTGTCTTATTACCATGGATGATTTTATTAAACAAATGTCAGCTCAGCTTGTTTCCATAAACTGTCCCATTTAATAACCCCAGGAATATAAGGGCCTCTGAGATGTGTCCCCTTCTTGAATTCCCCCACCTCCTTCTTCTCTAAGAAAATTTGCTAGTGGAGATTATTTTCTGTGGAAACCCTCTCTCTTCCAAAGAAAAGAAAGATACCTAGCATATTCGGGCCCTCAGTGGAAAGGTAAGATGGGTAAATTGTTACCAGTTCTGGACCTAGCCTGTACATGACAGAATTTTTGTGCCTGTTCCACCCTGTTGTAAGAAAACAGAATAGCTGAGGACTCAGAAAATTCCAAGTTTCAAATTTGCTTTATCAGTCTATATGTGCAGTAACTCTGATGTTACAATGGTAACTGGATGCTGCTTGTTGCTTGCTTGTGTATGAATCTCTTTGGAGCAAGTAACTTGATCTCTTGCATTCTCTGTAATTCTCTGCCTTTAATCTTGTTCTTGCATAGCATTCCTTAAATAGCTCATTGCTTCTGCTTCTACCTTCCCATCAGAAATACAGCTTTTTAGGCAGAATTTAAGGATGAGGAAAATGAATAAAGAGTTTTTGGAATGTATGCAGCTTGTGCCTCTGCCAGCACTATCCCCCCCTCACCATGCTGTCCCTATTTTGTTACCATCAAGTATTTTCTTAGTGTTCAGTTCTAGCAGGAAATTAGCTGTATGGGGAAGAGATGAGAGTTATAAAAGGTTTGGGAAACCTTCTCTGATCCATACCCATTACATGCTGGTTTTTTGGTGGTTTGTGGTGTGTGTGTGTTGTTTTTTTTTTTGTTTTTTTTTTTAACGTTTTTCACTGGTTATGTAGCTAGTTTGAAGTGTAGGGAATGAAGTTCATCTCTGTCCTGTTGCTAGATTCTTCTGAGACCTTAGGCAGGTCAGCTCAGCTCTTCGTGTCTTTTTCCCCGTCTGGGGAAAAAAAACCCCAAATAAACAAACTCCCACCCCAATAATGGTCCTTACCAGTTTAAAGGGCTGTAAGTGCATAGACTGAAGTGTTTACTGTAATAACAGGATCTACACTAATATTACCTCTTGAAAATCAGTCCTCAAGACAAGTCATAAATTAAAAAAAAAAAAAAAATTAGGTACCTCTTATCTGCTGTTTTTAAAGAGAGATAAATGTTACCTCTATGTGTTTTGAGAAATATTGTTGAAAACCCCAGGTTTGAAATTTATGAGCTGTGCTGCTGTAACAATTAGTTAGGCGAGGGTGCGCATTAGTAGGCTGCTGGTGCTCTTCTCGGATGGATGGAGGCACTGGGCCTTCTGCTTTGGTCCTCAGAATGCCTCCGAAGCATGTGCCAACAGCCTATTGATACACAGCCTGTTGTGACTTATTGTTATGTTCAATGCACAGCAGATTACAAAGGTAGGTTATTTGTTAGCATGATTTTCCAGACTGCTGCTTGAAGAATTTTACCAGCGTCCACTAAACTCCCTAATGCGTAGTTTGGAATGAATAAAACTCTGCTTGATGATGTTTACAAGAGCCTGTGTGCCCACTGCTGATGAGTCATGGAAAACAGCATATTCCTTTGACTCCTGACTATGTGCATGATGCGCACAGATTACTAGCTGTATTGGGCTGTGCTTTACAATTAACAGATTGGTTGCTTTTATTTTAAGCTGTATCCTAATTCAGATATTTTCATTTTGCAAGGAAAGTAAACATGTGCTTCTCTCTGTCTCTCTAGCTGCTCTGTCTTGCAGCTGTAGCACCTCAGAGCTGCTGCCAGCTGAACAAGTTGCCCTCCTGTTTTTCTTGACCTGTTGTTGCCTCTCCTCATTATCTTATGAACTTCTGCAGTGGCTGTTACTACCAAAACCTCATTAGATCCTTTCTCTTCCTTTGTTTACTGGATGTTCAATTATTTCTCACTGTATCTACCTTTCAGATGACTGCTTCATTTGCTTTTCACTCTTCTCATAATGGCATGCAGAGTTTTCATGACAGCTGAGTGTCCCTGGAGCCTTATTCCAGCCTGAACATTAAGTCATAAAAACAATCTTGCTGCTTTTGTGTGTGTCTGACAAGGCTATAGTGCGGAGCAGCTTAGCTGTGGTACCTAACCTTATCCAGCATAGCTCTTTCATTTAAAACAAACAAACAAAAAACCCAAGCAACTTTAAATTGTAACAGGAGAAACCTTAAGTTAATTGGAGAGTCCTTTATCTACCTTTCTTTAAGACTGACAGATGTTGATTTTCTAAGACATTAGAAATTGGCTTGGATGCAACTTGTGTTTTTGTGTTACTGGCCAGGAATGTAAGTGTGTGTTTTCAAATTTTTGCTGTCCCACCTCCAGGCATCTGTGCCTGGAATTTAGCTGGAGGGAACAGATTAAAGGGGAAGGCTGTGGCATTCAAATCACTGAAACCCAAATGCTGTGGGGTTTTTTTATTTTTTTCCTCCCCAGCTCTGTTCCAGCCTACCTAAATAAACTGTACTTAGTCTTTCTCTGCTGAATCAGCAATTCCTGTGAAACACCTAGAAGATTAATGTATTATGAATAATGCCATGATAGTTGGTTGAAGGGCATCTCTTCCTCACAAATAGTGATTGTGGCAATGTGCCAGAACCAGAACGCTAACCTCATAGCCAGCTTTATCAATGTTAACTCACTGAAACCTGGCAATGTGTCTGACTTGCTAACTTCCAGCTTTAATTAAGGCAATTAAACAAAATGTGATCTATTGTTTTTCCATTTATTTGTAGATTTAATTACTAGTAGTGAATTAGGCTGCAGTTCTATAAATATATGCTACTGACCTAGTGCTTCCAAGTGGGAATGATATTTTAGTTTAAGAATCATTGTTGGTAAACGATAGTCACTGATTGTGTATACTGTGCTTATGTACCCTGTTGTTCATCCATGGTGTGTATTTCTTCTCTTCTTGCCTGCATGTCATTTTTAGATGTTTCAGAAGTTATGGTCTCAACTCATTCTTCATGCATAAGCTTTACCAAATATGCTGGCTGATGGAGTAAAGTGGCTAAGGGAAAGAGAGAGATAAGGGTTGTAAGTAATGTGCAGCTTGTATGAATTGATACTGATCATTCAGTTGTTTTCCCTGCTGTATTTGTGGCTCATTTTTGGATCTGCAAAGTGAATCTTAGGAGGGATCAAGCAGAGTAATTGCTAAGTGTACAAGCCATCACAAGCCTAGGGGAGAAGAGGCAGAACTAGATATTAGCTCAGAGCTTTTGTGAAGGTAATGCTGGTTTATGAAATCAGAAAGCCTTAATTGTCCTGTTTTGTGGATGGTGGTTTTCTGTTTTGTAGCAGAAATCACACAGTGGATTTTAGAATGAATTATGTTTGTGGTGTCCAGCCTGTGGCATTGGAGCTGTTGAGGTAAAACTCCCATACTGGGGCCACAGTATTAGACTGGCACTAGGGTTATGTGGGGGGTGCTGGTTAGATCAAATCCCAACAAATAAGCTAGCTCAGACTGCCAATAGAAACACTCTCATAGGTTTGGAACAAAATGTGTGCCCTGCTTGTCATGAAAGTGGCTGTGCTGAAGCACGTGGAGGTCTCTAACTCTGTTGCCTGTCCCAAACAGTGGTCGTAACTGGCTGTGTCAGGAAGGGGAAGACAGGGCAGGAATATGGTGGTGCTTCTGAATACCAGATATGAAGCATGTAATTTAATCCTCTGCTATGGGAAAGCTGTTGTCTACCAAAAGCTGATCTACCTATACAGTTGCAAACCCGTACAGGCAGATTTTTAAAACATGCTTTAAATCTGTAAAACCTGATGTTATTAATTCAGATGAATTGAATTAGGCAGATGTTAAGCTATTGTAAACACATCTGCTTAAAGCATTTTACCTATGTACTTAAACTTGAGCAGGAAGAGCAGCACTGCTGAATATATATCTTCTCGTGAGTGGCTGTGGTAGGTAGAGGAGGTATTCATAGACAACTAAATTCTTGGTTTTGGATGGGGATGGATTGCAGCCTGCTTCCTGTTAAACTCTTTCAGGCCTTGCCCATGAAGACAGAAATTGTGGTGTGACAACATCATATCTCCAAGGTCTACTGTAGTTTACATTCTGGTTGTAACTGCCCTTAAGGTACTTTCTGACAGCCTAGAGTAGTTAGAATATAATTTAATTTGGGAAAGGGAAAACCAGGCTTCTGGGGAGCCAGGAGATTTAAGGTATTGTGGTGCTTACCTTGTAGCTCATATTAGAAAGCTTTAAAAAGGGCAAACAAAAGGATGACATGGTATTCCTTACAGAACCTGTAAAAACTTCTGCAGAATAAGACTTCTGTACAGCTGGGTGCTTCACCATAATGTATCTGACTTTACCAATGATCTTTTGAAATTCTTCATGCATGTTTTAAGAGGATTTTAGAAGCACTTAGTGTTGTCTTAAGTTTTACTCGGTAAAAAAAAATTCTACTTACTACCATGGGGCCATGAAATTAAATCAATGTTGAATGCTGTTAAACACCTGTTCTGTAGTAAACTTACTAAAATAATGTTCACTTTCCCTCTGAGCCACAGATGTACTTATTTAGGCTAATACTCATCTTCGAGTAATATGCTGTATCTGCTCCCACATAATGGAGATGATGAGCAACCTATGGCCTTTCTAAACTTCTGTGGGAAACAGTGATTGGAATCTTGTGTTACTCTCTACA
The DNA here is from genome assembly GCA_013398295.1 of Chionis minor. Classification (NCBI taxonomy): domain Eukaryota; kingdom Metazoa; phylum Chordata; class Aves; order Charadriiformes; family Chionidae; genus Chionis; species Chionis minor. The sequence continues at coordinate 1,458,154 of VZSF01005194.1, read as the reverse complement.
TTTTGAACCTTGATTTAACAACTAAGTACAACTTCTAGGAGGATACTAGAGTTTGTGAAAGTGTTTATGATATGATTATTCTTCCTGTTATTAGGAATTTGATTAAATTATTTCTTGGAGCTCAATGGCTCCTAAAGCTGGCTATAAAATCTCATTGATCTTAGATTTTATTGCATAAAGATTCAAAAAATGAGACAGAACAGGGAATAGCATTTTCCTTTTTATTCCAACATGGACAGACCATTCCTTCTGCTCTGTCAAAAGTATTCATAGGGGAAAAAACCAGGAAAAAACATGTCTATAAGAAATTATATTGATTTTGGAGAAAACCTTGAACCATATTGTTCTACCAACTGTGCCACATGGAACAGAGATTATCCTTTGCTTGAAGACTCTTCATCCAAGAGACTAGAGAAAGACTAACACCGTGGGGGAAGGGAACAAGGCAACTGGGAGATTTTATTGCTCAAGGTGAAAACCTGTGGTCTGAGTAGGCTAAGCCTAAGCAATGCCAGCTTTTAGAAAGCATCATACAGAAGCTGACGCCCTTTATCTATCATTGTAATAGCTGGTGCTTAGACTATTGCTAAGTGGGAAATGGGATAGAAAGCTTTAACACTTTTTTTTACCTTAATTTTAAAATTCATCACTGAACAATAGCACAATATTATGTTTTTCAACAGAAAACATCAAAAGAGGTAAGAGGAGAATTCAAGTACAATCTAGTCTTGTGAGATGTGTAGCTTTTTCTCCCTTACTTCCACTGACTTCAGTGAAAACTGAAAGGAACTCCTACCTTTCAAAGCAAACTTTGATTTCCTTGACAAATTACCTAGTGACATCCCTATTGTTATGATTCTTTTGGAATAAAAACTTATACAGTATTTCTACTATTTAGTCTTTCTAAATGACTGAAGTTGTTGGTATAAATTTCTGAAATCTAGTATGTTTTGATAACTGCACTCAATGACTCAACTTCTTTGTGATCCCAAGAGATGAGACCTGTATATTATAGGATTTTAAAGTAATGGGAGAGGGTTATATAATTATTTTAACCTACATACTTTAGTGACATGCAACTGTAGATTACCTGGGTATGAATGTACTAGGGCAGATAGCCAAGTTCTAAAAAAGTTGAACCTATACACTCGGTCTAATTAGTTGCAATCTACTCCAAAGAAGTATCATTTTTAAAATTTTTTTTCAGTAGACATTGAGTGGAAGCTTTCTGATTTTGATGGGCAGCGAAGCCTAAAGGAGGAGAGAAGGCTGACCTAAACAAAAGGCTATTTTTCCTATAAGAAAAAGGAATGCTGCCTAAGGCAAAATGGAGGGGACCTGAGCAACTGATTTCAGGGAGCCAGTATTAGTCTCATGTTGATACTCTATGGAAGTCTGTATATGAATTGCCTGATGGAGCTCAAGGAACAGGATACCTAAGGATATCTGCTGTGCAGCTATAGAGGAACCTGGACTTTGGATGGGGATTTGTGGTGTTGAAGGCAAAGGAAAGAGACAGGCCAAAGCTTTAGCCTTAGGCAAATGAGAAAAAGATTGTACTCTTAAGAAAAATGCTCTCTTTATGTGGTGCAGGAGTGATGTTTACATTAACTGGTGAGAAACATTGAAAATAATGATGAGTCTTATATTTTAGGACTATAAAAGAATAACTTAGTGTTACCAACTGTAGAGACCCATCTTGAGTTTTATTTGGTAATCTAATAAATAAAGTCTTCAATGTCTAAATAAGATGTAATGTGTCATCTTGGAAAGGTGGCCTTTTTTTTTTTAAGAGTTCAAGTAGTTCAGAGTTCATGCTATATTTTTTTGTCCTCTTCAAGGAAAACTTATTTCTAGCCTGAATCAGTGTAGTTTCAGCTTCCAGATGTGGTGTTCTGCTGTATGATTCTTGTCTGTGGTAAAGGGCCCTCTATTGTCAGAAATTACTTTGTGGTGTAGGTACTGACAGATCTTGATTGAGTTGCCTTTTGGTCTCCTTTTTGATATATATTTTGTGTCAAACTTTTTTGGCTGTTTTGCCATGATCCCATTTTTCCTTTCTTTAAACTATTACTTTTGTCAGCGTGCCAAAATGAAGGCACCAGAAATGGGTAGGCTAGGTGCATGAAATAGTGTCAAAGGAGATTTTTTGGTAAGATTCTTATTTGTGCCATCTACAACGGCAGATGTACCACCAATATTTAGTACTTCTGTACTAAATGTTTTGTGAATGGATTAACACTAAGTTTCCTTGCTGGGCGCTACTGTCCCTTTTTTTCCTCCTGACTGCAGGCTATGTTTGACCTTCGTGGAAGAAAGCTGAAGTCTGCCTATTAGCTTGATTTACTGTATGTGGTGATTTGCATAGTTTTTCCATGATACTTTGTTTCAGCCCATTACATTTGTCCAGACTCCACAGATAAAGTTCCTGGGCTTGTAGTAATGACATTTGCATTAGCATAAAGTTGAAACTGTAAAATATTTTTTTAAATAGGGGGAAAAGAAATACAATCCCTAAATTATATCCTTCTGCAATTTTCTATGCCACATTATGAGACGCAGAGTACATTTGAACTGGACATCTCCCCTGAGTGCTGTCTGCAAGGTAATCTTGAATTGAGGGTAGTTTTCCCTAGAAAACTCCAAATTACTTACAGCTGATTAAATAGTACTTCCATGCTACTGGCACAAAGTTATACAATGCTAACAGGACATCCTGCCTTTAAGTAACCAAAATGTATTAAATGATCACTGGTCAAATCTGAAAGATGCTGTGATAATTTCCATTTGCATTGGCAGCTTTGCTTCAAACTGGAACTGTCAGGCATTGATATATTTCAAGCTGTGGCTATTTGCCAGAACTGCAACCAGCCCATGGGGCTGGCTTGTCTTTGGTCACCCACATGTTGACCAACAGATGGATGCTATGCTCTCATCTGTCTTCTCAGAGACAGGAAAATGGATGGGTTGCATGACACCAGTTAAGAAGTCTGATTTCTGTGTTTTGTATATTGCCTTGTGGCTAAGCCAGGACATGAAGAAGGCAGCAAGGATAACTTTCATGTGAGCCCAGGGAGAGCCAAAGCCAAGTCTTCAGAGACTGTTGCCTCCTCTGTTACCGTGACTTCTACTTGCTTGCCCTGAAAACCTGATTACTGGATTTTCAAGGCTAGTAGAGATGGGCTAGAAAACTTACATATTAAAAAAAACCCACACCAAAACCAAAAACCACCAACCCAAAAAACGCTAACAATACCCTCCAAAAAATCCCAAAACTCAGTAAAGAGGGGAAAGCGTGTATTCCTCCCATTCCCAGTAAGAAAGTACGAAGCGTTGCTGAACGGATGGTGTGAAGTATTGCTTACTATAACAGTCTCTTTGCAAAAGGTACAAGAGCTTCTGTAATGTCTGTACAAATAAGTGTGGCCAGAATGTGATCTCTAATAGCAGAATGAAATCTCTAATATCTGCCCAAAAAAGCACTGCCAGAATGCGATCTACAAACACTTACATATTTGAAGCTGGAGGAGATGTTTGTGTTACATGGCTTCTTCAGGTGTCAGATTCAATAGACACTTGTTCATTGCTTACTCCATTCAAGATATCAGGGCAGTTATCAATCATGCATTTATTTTCTGTATTTTTTTCAATAGTGAAGAGGTAGTTAGGGTGCATGGCAAGTACTGGTTATTCTTGTAGCACTGCTGGCCGCTTGGTGATCGTCTCCCTTGCTAAATTGCCAGTTTAAGTTCCACTGACCTGGCTGCCCCATACGTTCCCCCTTTTCAGTCTGTAAGAGTATAAAGGCAGTTTCTTTAGTTGACTTCATCTCGGAGGCTTCGTCAGATGGCCAGTAACTTTTCACACAGGGAGGAATGATCCCAGTTTAGCCAATTGGGGGCATAAAAGGGGAAGAACATTTTCCTTGAATTGCTGTGAGTGTTCATTCATCAAAATGGATATTCATATTTCACGCACTGAATATGTGGAGCTGGATCCTCTGCTAGAGGCGCTTATAAAACTCATTGCTGCCACAAGCAGCTTGGTGACTAAGCTGCTGTCAGCGCAAGCTATTAAACCATATGAAGCCTGGCACTTGGACTTCCTGACAATCAAATCAGGAGCCATATCTGTGCAGTCCTGAATTGCAGTCTTTACCTCGCTGACCTCAAAATTGTCCCAAAACATTTTTTGTAAGCATATACTAAAGTGTGTTTTAAGAGACTGCATTAATCTCACCTCAAATTACAGAATTTGCTTATGCATCTTCAAGTTAACTGTTCATCACTTCAGTGGTCAGCAATTGCCTGTTCAAGAAAGGGAAACATTTGACTTGGGGTGGGAGGACCATGGTGACAGCTGTTGTTAGATTTCTGGGAGTGTTTTTTTTTCTGGGAGATGAGATGCCACAAAAAGAATATCATTGCAAATCCCACATTCCTAGAGCCTTTCTAATTCTAATGTAGTCACCCATAATCATGCTTTTAGTGAAGCTAGTACGTTTGCAAGAAACACAGCTTCAAATTACAGTATTTAGGGGTGAATGAAGTTTTTCATTGACGGCCTCATTCACCACAAAAGTTGACAATGCAGGATTGCTTTATGAGTATGTGGTTATGTCTCCAAACTGGTTGTGGGTTTTTTTTTTTTTGGAGGGGGGGAACCCCAAAAAATAGAATAAAAATTTCTCTTAATTTTCTTACTTTAAATGGAAACATGTAGGTTATTTTCCCCTAGTCTTACGAAGCTTTTAACTTTAATTTGAGCTTTTCATTCTATATTGAAAAACTTAAAAACATGTAATGTCTACCTGAGCATTTTAGCTAGATTTTTCTATCAAAATGTAACATTTTAAACCAAAATGTTTTCACTAACTGTTTTCTGTTTTTCAGTGTTAGTAAAACTCACTAATTCTTGCAATGTTTGGGAACGGACACTTTTGAATGTTAAAAATGTCTAGTTGAACAAAAAAATTTACCAGTATCTACCTAGATATGCTGCAATCTCTAATGTATGCTATCATTATTTGAAGAGATCAATAGTCACTTCAGGTTCAAATACACAGAGCTTATAAGTGTCCCATGACTGCTTTGTCTTTTATTCCAGCCCCTGCTCTACCAAGATCACTATGAGGGCCTGGGGAAAGGCAGCAGCTAGGTGTACAACAGCATCTGGAGCAAAATGGAAGACAGACAGAAGTGCTGATAGTATGAGACAGAAAGCACAAATTAAAGCAGCACCAGTAACCTAACATTAACAATAACCAGGTGCATCAGGGGCTGTTGCAAAGCTTTGATTCCTGTGAGAAACAGAAGTACTTCACAGATTATCAGGAAGACTTCTGAGCAGCTTTTAGCTAGCCATGAAACCCAGCACCACCACCTCAGATAATGAACTGGCCATAGTGACCTATCACACTTTGACAGAATATAACACTATCTTAGCTCAGGCAAAGCGATGACAAAGCTGTTGAAATGCCCCGTTACACACTGCGGTATCTCATGAGGAGAAACACTTTGGTTCGAGGACAGGGCACATTTTACTCTGCTTATTCAAGTAGAGCCAGCCTCCAGCAGGCACTTGGTGGGTTGGGAGCCTCCTGCATCGTAGCTGGCCATACTTTCCTTGATTGCCTCTAGGCCTTGGATAGTTGCACTTGACAGGCAGGATAAGACACACTTTTCTGTTTGTGGAGCCACTGCTGCAGTGTCTGTCCTGTGCCAAGGCAAAAAGGGCTTTGTGTTGCCCTATATCATATGACTACAGCTTTCGCGGTCTGTCTGTCTCATGGTGATATAGGATGAAGAGCCTTCCTAGGTACCTCCTGGATGGTCAGGATGTCACAGCTCCGGTGCTCTCACACTTAACTCAATGTCCTCCTTTCTCTGCCACTCCAAAAGACAGGCTGTGTGCACCTGCCCCTTAGGCTATGCCCATAGTTTAGGCTCTCTGAGCTATCTTTCATTAGGTGCACATACTCTGCATATCTCCTTACCCCAGGCTGGTTTGTAAAGCAGTCTACGTAATGCTCTCGGTTATATGAACGCAAATTAAAGTAATATAAATGTGGCTGTTCTTGAGGAATGGGAGGAGAATAGCTGTCTTTGTCTAAGGTAGATATTAATTTTTTGTAATAAGGATATCCTAATACTTGGACTAATTTTTCTTAACTTAAATTCTTATTGGATAGTTTCGTTGTAGTGAAGTGTGCTTTGGTGAGCCCAACTGTAATCAACGGCTATTTTGTAAAGTGAAAGATTAGACACTGAAGTGGTAGTCTTGAGTTCTTTATTGGTTAGTATTAGGAGTGTTTCAAAGATTACTGTGATTTCATAAGCATGGTCCATACTGTTTTTTGAGGAACAGTGACTTTAAAATGTATACTTTTAGGCAACTCGCAAAAATTCAGAATGAGTAATGGCAAGGGAGTAGGCTACTAAAATAAAGAGGGACTCTGGAGTAAGCTTCTTTTATTATTCTTGTATCTTTATAACTTGTTCTATTGCTGCGTTGTGGGATTTTTTTCCTATACTTCTCTCAAAAATCAGACAAACTGTGGCTTATGTGAATGACAATAACGAAGGTGCTTGCTGGTGTACCATTGTGGATTCTACAAGGTACATTGTGTTTCAGATAAAAATATTTTGAATAGTTGTTGTTGGAGTCAACTTTGCTGAAGAGCTGCTTCGCATCCGAGGACCCGACTCCAAAAGCAGTTATTTTGTTATTTTTAGTAGCTATTTTTCTGAAACATAATGGAAAAAGAACATCTATGCAAATTGAAGAGCCCTTCCATCTTCTTGGAAACAGCCAAAAGGAATGCAGACAGATAATCACTAAAAGCCTCCTCAGATATTGGTATAACTTCTAGCTGGCAGTTCAGCTTGCTTCCTCGAGCCGTTGTCTTGGTAGTATAAAACACAGTGAGTTTTCTAATAGTGCTAACAGCTGTCATGGTCACGGTTTTTCATGTGCTACTTCTATTAGCCAAGCATATAAAGAAGGATGTAGTTACACTGGGCTTATAGCTAACTAGGAGAAATAACATTCAAGAGTTGGCTGTGATATACATAGCACTCTTCTGTGCTACTTTTTCTCAGCTGCTGCTCAATTTCAGACATCAGGTACAGCATTTAATCAAGATGATATTTAAGATGGTACATGGAAGTTTTACCAAAATATTATTGAGAAAAGCAACTGAAAACACTTTAGTTGATTTATTTGAAGCAGTAATGCCCAAAATGCCAGTTCACAGAGCATTTTTTTTTTTAAGCAAATGCCCTCTGTCAGACTATCATTGAATGACTTTGTGTTTGCACAGCAACTGTAATCCATCATGCTTGACTCAACCATCTAAGGAGAAGCATACAGAATAAAAAGCATACAATCGTTCTGAGAACCTATGTATATAGGTACGTTTAAGTATCTGCACAACTGAATACAGAAAAGCACCTTCACTAGAGGGGAGATTCTCATGGCGATGGCATGTAATATAAAGATTTTAGTAGGTTGCTGTTTAAAATTACGCACATAGCTCACTTGTGGCAGAAAGTTCTAGAACAGTGTATGTTGTAAGACAGTGTTGGCACCCCAACACATGGAAAATCAGGAGGGAACCTTCTCAGCTTTTTTAGGTTGACTGACTGAGCCATAAGAGGTTCTACAAAATAAGGAAAGCCTGCCCAGAGTGCTGATTTTTACAATGAAAGCTGAGTGTATGATAGAACCTTGATTCTAGAAGCTGTATCACCCACTACTGGTATGTCTCCTACTAAAACACCCTATATACTGTAAATAAGGTCTTGATGTCATATGAAACAACCAAGTATTTGAAGGCAGTGCATTTATGCATGTTAGTGTACATAGGAGCTCTTATGCTCGGTTTCTGTAATGGGTGCAACTAAGACAATTCTGTCTATAGTTGCACAGGTGCTCAGAAAATCCCTTCACTTCTGGTCAGTTGTAGGACATCTAGGAGGAAGGTTTTTGCCTTTCAAGGCCAGAGACAATTTGTGGTAAAATATTATTCCAGAAAGAAGAAAAACTGAACTTAATATCACAGCTGAGAGCTTATGGTTTTAATGAGGTTGAGGGAACTGGCCTTGCTGGCAAGTAGCGTGAGCTATGGGACTATCTTTGCCTTGTTGTTATTCTGGCTGAAAACTTTCCACCTCTCCTAGTACCTTCTCTGATCTTTTGCTAGGTTTTCAGAAGTTATGTAGTCTTCTCAGTCCCTTATGTCTCCTTCTCCTTTAGCTGCTCATCAAGCTTTTTGCCTGCTGCCTCTATCTGGAGCTCAATGATTATTTAGTTGCCTTGTTTCAAACTCTCCCATTCTTGATCCTAAATCCGATCTTGATCCCAAAGCTGACGATTAATTTAATACTTGACAGGTTTCAGTGCCTCTGGTATAATTAGTGCACCTCACCTCTCTCATATTCTTAACCTTGGCCAGTTTCTAGTGTTTCAGAGGAAGGTTAACTCTGTTTATCTCTCTGTGGTTGCCAAATTATATCTTGAAGGGGAAGAAAAACTCTTCCTGCATCAGCATCCTTAGAGTATGTGATTGATACAGGCAATAATAAATGTGATGCAAACAAATGTAAACAGCAGCCAAGGAGAATCCTTTTTTATTTCCTGGGTAGTAGCAGGATCCATTTAACTAAACCAGATGATAGCCTTGAAGAAAGCACAGAAGTTTTTTCAAGTGTGCTGTGCTCTTAAAGCTTTCAGAATGCTGCTCAGTCACTGTTACCTTCCTTTGACATAGACTCCCAAAGGAAAGAGATGGGTGCTGAACTTCTCAGACCTAAGCACGATAGAGGCTCAAGCAGGGGTGGATGAGAATGGGAAGTTGTGTGGCCTTGCTATGCGGGAGAGTGAGTAAATAAAGACCAAGTTACACATACAGCTCTCTTCGGCATGGTAGGCTTAAACCAGAGGTCAGTGGCTGTAGGGCCAGGTGTGGAAACCCAGAGTGAAATCTCTGTGTAGCCCATATTATGCCAAACCAGTTTATTGTTAACAGCCATACTGCATTAGTTTGTAAATCTATGTGCACATCAGATCTTCAAGTTGTTTTGCAAACGTAAGATTTCTAAAGGAAAAAATGTTGCTGCTCTGAAGCCACCCAGAAAGGAGAATGACGGTGTTCTTTATTTGTGTAGATACTGATGACTTTTAGTTTCTCCTGGTAGATACTTGCATCTAATGTAAATGTGAAATGTAAATTTTATTTTGCATTTGCTTGGAAAAATGTTTGTTTTGAGAAACATTACAAGCAGAATGGAACAATTGCATGTGGACCAAATATGTTTACATCTATGATTTTCTTTGAGTGGGGATAACGCTCACTGAATATTTTTGAGAGAGAACCAGTGAGTAACCTGCAGGGTATAACAATTCTAGTTGTGGCTACCACCTTACCAGCTGCTGCTGTGATCAGTAGGGCACTGGGGAAAGAGAAGGGCAAAGGAACACTTTATTTTTGGTCAAAAACTGTTTGGAGACTAATTCTTGAGTAACAGAGAATGAAACCTCAAGTGCAGAGGAATAATATACTTAAATAGTTAAAGATGTCTGTTTTAACTGATTGTACCAAAAAGAGATCAGTGGAATACTCTTTAATTTTTTTTTTTAAAATTCCTTTCTATTTGAAAGGGATACACTTTCAGACTAAGAAAGCAAAACCTCAATTTCTGTCTGGGATATTAAGAAATTATATGGTATTATAGGCTGCTTTTCTCCATTTCATGTCTATTCTCTTTGGGGAGGAGTGAAACAGGCTATAAATTAGCTGTAGCTCATCCTTATTTTCAGTCATTGACTGTATTACTGATTCTCTTTAGCAGACTGCAGAAGGACAGACAAAATGCAGTAAAGCTCTGCAGTAGCAGAGCCACTGTGTATGCTACAGGCAGCTGGGCAAGATAGTCTTTGGATTGAGAAGTCTTGAACCAGGAGGATCTACTCAGTGGAACTCCTATATGGATGCAGCAGGGCTTGTTGTCTCTACTGGCAGGCATATTGAAAATTCACCCAAACACAAACAAAAAACCATCTAAACAACTCCTCCCACTTCAACAAAAAACAGAAAGGGGAGGGCGGGGGAGGAGGTTTTTCTAGCTGGCTTCCTTTAGAGGAGTATTTCCATGATCTTTTATGGACAGATGTAATTCAGCTCTAACCAAATTGTGCTGGCTCAAGGTTGTGTAGTCATGCTGATGTGGCACCGAGTCCTACTTAGAATTGTCCTGCTTTGCAGCAAGGGTAAGGAAAGAAGCTCAAGTTGTAGGGTCTGTCCCACCATGAGATCTTTGGCTAGCTCAAAGTGGACAGTGAACATCACTGAATGTGCCTAAATGCTGCTAGCATGGCTGAACTGGTACTAACCTCCATCACCAGGGATGGACACTGAGACTGAATCTGTCTTCTACACAGCTGAACAAAACAGCAGAGACATCTTTGTAGAGAATCATAGAGTGGTTGAGAATGGAAAAGATGTCTGGAGATCATTTAGTCCAACAACCCCCTTGTTAAAGCAGGGTCTGCTACCATGGGTTACCCAGGATGATGTCCAATTGACTTTTGAGTATATCTGCAGATAGGGACCTCTCAAACTCTATTGGGCAACCTGTTAAAGCGTTTGACCACCTACACAGTACAAAAAGTGTTTTCTTCGGTTCAGATGGAACTTTACATGTTTTAATCTATGCCTATTGCCTCTTGTTCTGTCAGTGGGCATCACTGACAAGAATATAGCTCATTCTTCTTTGTTCCCTCCCATGAGGTATTTATATGCATTAATGAGATTCTCCCTCTCCCTGATGGTCCAAACAATGGTACCAAGCTTTCTGCTTCCATCTGAAGAGTAGAAAAATGCGTCTGATGGAGTATGCTGATGTGAAGCAGACCTCAGGGCTCATTTATGTATACCCTTTTGTCCTCATTTTATTGAAGCACAGATTCTGCATCTTTCCATGGAAAGAGTTTTGAACCTTTTCTGGGGGGACGTTCACAGTTGGAGATTTGTTTAGCTGGTATTAAAAAGATGTCAAGGTGTCATGCAGGATGGAAACTGATGTCTGTCTAGTCTGTACACCCTTGATGTATCCATGGAGTTCTCTTAGAGCAAAGGAAAAGCTAGCAATCTGTGGATTATCAGCTGTGTTGAATTAGGATACAGGCTTTTGCACTCCTCTGTGGGAGGCAGCTTCAAGTCCTTGAGTGGTTTCTTACAGCAACAACTTATCCTGAAAGGATTCAGAAAAATTGAAATTTCCAATGTGTTTTGAATCAATTAATAGAACTTACTGAAACAGCAGATTTTGGGTCCTGGCAGACTCAATTCACATGTATGTGTTCTCAGTACAGCTGAATACCTGTCAGCAATTTGGGAAACAGGCAATTACATTTTGCAGGTGTGAGATTTCACACTTATGAAATATATTTGGACATCGATGGGCCAAAATGGTTTTGAAAACACATATCAAATTTGTACTTGGAAATGTGATCTGAAACAACCAGAATTACTGTACCTGTTCACAGACTATCCCCCAGAACATATAAATGAGTGCAAAAAATAACAGTAAGGGAATGTTTGTTCTTTACAAATCAGGGAAATTCCTTAGGAAAAAAGGAAGTCTAATGTGTTGACACTTTTGTGGCACAGCTTAATGGTGTGCTAAGTATGTTCTTTTCAATTCCTTTCATTGGGCCATAACATGCCATCAGATATTTCCTGGGTAGGGACTGAAAGTAATGTCTGCTTTGCCTAAATGGACCACAGCTTACTGGAAGGAAGGGACCAAAATTTTATAGTATACTTTTCCCCTTCTGCCCTCAGGGAAACTGCTTTCACCACATTTGTAGCTGTTTAGGGGTCATTGCTAGGCCAACAGAAGTTGAGGCTGGCATAACCCATCAACTTTGAAACATACAGAGATGTCTTGAGCAAGATTACCTATTCCCTTTTGGATTTCTGCCTGAAGATCAAGTGTGACCAGGAGAGAATGGAAACTGTCCTGCAACAAAGTAAGGATGAAAAGGTCTCACAGGCATTGGATTTTTCCATAAGTGAATATTCAGCTCCTTATGAATACTCAGATCTATGTGGAAAGGCTTTGCTAAAGGAATAGTTAAACGGAGAAGGGCTCCTTCTGCCTTGAGAAAGAAGCTATAGAGATAAGATCAGATAGAAGTCAATCATGAGGGACGTGGAGGAAGTAAACCTGCTCTTTCCATCTTTTATAAGAATGAGCATCAGTTTAAAACAGCAAGTGTCAGGTTTAAGATAAATGCTACCTCGAGGAACTCATTGCCACAGATGTAGAGGATATTGTTGATCCTAAATCTCTACATGGGTTCAAAGGTAACGACATAAATATAAGAAAAACCATGATGAAAAACATAATCAAATGCAATGTTAGCCCTTCTTTAATTTAGAAAGACCACAAGCTTCAAGGTTTTTTTACCTTCTTGAATTAAGTGGTTGGCCAGGGGAAGTATCTCTCTATACCTGTCTAGTTCTTACAGTGCTTCCTACACATCTACTACTGGCTCCTGTCAAAATACTGCGTTGGATGGATTTTGGCCAACATCAGTTTGGCTATTCATCTGTAGCTGCTGAAGTTGTTCTCTACTCATTTCTTATAGTATACAATTACAAAGATGGAGACTTGAATCCACCCAGTAGAAGTAAATGTCTATCTAAGTGAAAATATCCAGGTTAGCAAACTACATTAGCTTTTACTCTAAGAATTTCTCCCAGAAGACACCATAGCTTTGTATAAAGCAGGAGCATATCAAGTTCCAGTATTCTGTTTATGTGAGCCTGTGTACCTATATACGTTTGTTGAGCAGACCTTGTTTATGCATAGCAATATGTTGCTCTTCTGTGCTTAAACAACCCAAATATTAAATTTAACGGAACCAAAACAGAAAAGAGAATGCATTATTTGAAGGATAGAAAAAGAACACATGAAGATGACATTTCAGTTTGCTTTAGTCAGCATCAGTGCTTTACAGCTTGCTTCAGTGACTTATCCATACTGGTAGAACTCTTCAAAATTAGTGGGTTTTTATCCTCACTGATACCCTGTGGGATGGTTGATTTATTTCCATGTTCCTTTTCTGTCTTTCTAGAAGATCACAGTGGCTCAGGTTATCTGTTTCATAACTCACTCTTGGCCTGGAAGGAGGGGGGTGAGTGTGTGTGTGTGCAGAAAATAAAGCCACACATGCAGAAAGCTTCTATGGCCATTTGTTAATTCTTCTGAGCTATTAATGATGTTGGTAGTTGTGCATTTGATACAACTTCTTGAAAATGAAATTTTATCATAACTGGACTTCAGGTGTGAAACGTTCCTACAGCTCAAACTTTTCCTTATTGAGCATACCCTTGGGAAATTTAGATATATCTGAAGCTGTGGGTACTTGTGACAGTCAATTTGCTGGTAGAAATTAAAGTTTCTTGGTACTTCCTTGTTTTATATTGGGAGGGAAAAAACCCACAAACATTAAAAAAAACACTGGAAGCAAAGGCCATCAACATAGTGATGCTTTCAAAAGTTTTTATTGAGTCATTGCTTTGGAATACTAAGCCTGGCAGTAATGAATTGTGTCCTGCTATGTTGTTATCCATTGTAATGGAATAAAGAATGATATATGTCAGCCAGGGGTTGTCAGAAATACACTGTATTTTGATTTAGAACAACATTTTAATGTGACAGCTCTTAAAATTTATGATAAAAATATGTGCGTGAAGGCAACCCATTATTTTACATATATATACACAAGTATATTATTGATGCAGCTGATTGAAAAACATTAATGTCACTTAAAAATTTTTTTTTTACTTTTTAAGGACCTAACAAGAGCACCATCCCCTGAAGGATGACATTACTTTGCTTAATATTAAATGTATACTCATTTACCACTATTATCCTCCATGAACATGACAGAAGTCTTTTGACATTAATAATTATTACAACTGTCAAATGATAATTGTAAATAGAGCCATTCACCACTCCATTGCAACACAAGGTCAGAGAGGGGACAGCATGCAAACTTTCTGGCCTGATAAGCCAAAAGTGTCTATCCCCATTTAAGAGTATTCCGTCTCTTGCAGACAGCTATACAACTGTGTGTTTATAGTGTTTGGTGGTTCTTACTGTTTTTCCATTGGGATGTTCAGATGACCTTTGTTGCAATCAGTGGGAATTCTGTACCTGGAGATTTTTCACGACTGGCCTTCCAAAGTGAGATGAAATGGAAGACTAGGATTTGAGTGAGCTTGTATCTGATCTTGGAAGAGAAGAAAATCTGTGACTTGAGTGTCCTAAAAATCTGGAATGTTTGGGATCTTAATTCTTAGTCTGTGATCCATGTTTATGTTTTCCAAAAACAACATTTAAAGATGATGG